>BQNB010037080.1:0-49687 GCA_026074375.1 Tanacetum coccineum | reverse complement strand
ACAAGTTGACCATGGTGCATTTAACATTGAGAATAACTTGTAGGTTGTTTTGGCAGACACCCTACCTACTTGGGGCAAAAAAAAACAGTTAAGGCTTCGGGGTCATGAGCTTAGTGCAATAATACATGTTTTTGGACTTCAGAATATGTACTTAGTCCTCCATTACTTAAATCTTGTGGTCCACACTTTTACTTATAAACCTATGAATTCACTCAACCTTTGTGTTGACCTTTAGCATGTTTAATTTCAGGTCCTCAGATATAAGCTTGGATGGGAGCCGTGATGGATATCGATGAAAACGGATTCTGTGTTTTAATTAAATTCGATGCAACTTTATCTATAAAAACTTATGTCGTCTTTTGGGATTATTAAGCTTTTGTTTAAAGAACTTATGTAGTATGTCTTTTCTTTTCAAAACTTATGGGACCTAATGTATAAACTCTGATTTTGCTATAATGCATCGAATGTTCTTGTTTAAAACGCCATTTTTAGGTCGTTTCCTATATCTTGATTGTTGTACTTTGACGTAGCACCCCAATGTTACCATTCCGCTGCATATCAGATTTTGGGGGTGTTACATGTGCAACAACATGATTTGACGATTTTGGTTACCAAATTGAATGACTGGATTGATGGATTGGATAAGGACTTACAGCAGACAAAGAAGACTTATAGTACTGCTCTCACCAAGTTAGTACTTAGAGTAAAGAAACTGGAGTACAAGCTGAAGTTTGGTAAGGCAAGGAGAAAGGCAAAGATTGTTCTTTTGATGATGAAGAGATTGCAGAGGATTCTTCCAAACAGGGGAGGAAGATTTCTCAAATTGATGAAGATCCAACGATTTCTCTAGTACAAGATGAAGGTATGTCTTAGATTCCACAGGAAGAGGAAGTTCATGACAAGCCTAGTGATGAAACTGAAGTACTTGTACAAGAAGAGACTCCTACTGAAATTATTAAAGAACATAGAAGTGGTGAGAAAGGTGAGATGGAGATTAGTACTGCTAACATATAAGTTAGTACTGCTAGTCCTCCAAAGGTTAGTACTGCTGGACTTCATGTGTATACAAGAAGGAGTGCCAAGGATAAAGGAAAGGCCATAATGGAAGAACCTGCTACTCCAAAGAAGGTTAAGAAGAGAACTCAAGTGCAGTTGAGTATGGATGAGGAGTTAGCTAGGAAGATGGAAGAAGAAGAAAGAATCAGATTTAATGCAGAACAGGAAGCAAGAGCTTTGCAAGAAGAAGAAGAAGAAAGACTAAATCTGGAAGCAGCTAGGGAATTGCAAAGACAACTTGATCAAAGACATGAGGTTCCAACTCAACCTACTCAATCTCAGGGAATTGACTAGAATGATCCAAGTGTACTGAGGTATCATGCTTTGAAGAATAGACATGTGTCAATAGCTCAAGCAAGAAGGAATATGATTACATACTTAAAGAATCAAGGAGGCTACAAAGAGAGCTACTTCAAGAAAATAAGCTATGATGACATCAGACCAATTTTTGAAAGAGTATGGGATCATGTCAATACTTTTATTCCTATAGGGTCTGAGGTTAAAAAAGATTCTTCTAAACCAAGTGAAAGAGAAACTTCAAAAACAGTAGAAGAAGAGAAGGTTAAAGAAGAAAATGTGAATCCTGAGCCAGTGTTGATTGAAAATAAAGTTGTTGGAATTAGAAGAAAAACACTTGAAAGAAGAAGAGAAAGTGACAAACAAGGTCAAGGCAGCTCAAAGAGACAGAAGAAAGAGAAAGAAACAACTGATTATGAGGAAGAAAAAGATGAATTAAGAATGTGGTTGACAGTAGTCACAGATGAAGAAGCAATTATGGATCCAGAAGTCTTGCATACTAAGTTTCCTATAGTTGATTGGGAATCTCAAAGTTTAGGAAATATGCATGTTTACAAGATCATAAGAGCTGATGGAAATACTAGTTATCATAAAACCTTTGAGAGTATGCTGAAAAGTTTTGATAGACATGACTTAGAGGTTTTACACAGGTTGGTAATGGAAAGATTTCAAGATAACACTCCAGAAGGATACAATTTGATGTTATGGGGTGATCTGAAGATACTAGTAGATCCTGAGCAAGATGATGACATCTGGAAGAATCAAAACCAGTGGAAAATAATCAGTTGGAAGCTGTATGAAACTTGTGGAGTGCACACACTGATGGTTGATGGTACTTTGATGACTATTCATATGTTTGTAGAGAAAAAGTATCCACTCACCAAAGAAACACTTCAGAAGATGCTTAACTGGAAATTAGAAGCTGAAGCAGAAAGTTCTATGGCATTTGAGTTGCTAAAGTTTATCAAGACTCAGATTGAAGAACAATAAAAGTGTGTTTGAAAGAATCCTCAGCAAAAGAAGAATTGAAGATCTAATCCAGAAGAAACTTGAGATTTGAGAGTAAATCACAAGTTTAGGGGAGGATTGTTGGGATTCTGAAGCTTCTACAAGTTAATACTGCTGGCTCAAGATTAATACTGCTAGTGAAGACTTAATGCTGTTAATGAAGATTGAAGAAATAAGTCTAAGTCTTTAGTACTGCTAGCTTTGTAGTTAGTACTGCCAGTACAATGTTAGTACTGCCAGTAATAGTTAGTATTGTTAGTTAGTATTAGTACTGCTAGTATATTGTATTAGTACTGCTTATGAGATATGCATGAGATAAATTAGGAATAGATATGCATTATCTCTTAACGCGTTTTGTAAAGCCCATTAGGGTTTCCTTAGTCTATAAAAGGAACCCTGGGAATAGTTAGTAGATATAGTTCTACACAGATCAATAGAGATCGATTAGCAATCATAGTTTTTGTAATCTGTAACCTAGGCAGATTCAAGTTATAATATAAAGTTCTTTTGTGATTCTTAATACTGTTCTTCTTAGCATTATTGATTAGTTTCCGCATAATCAATAGTGTTGTGTTCAAATCAATGTTTCATTATTGGTTAGCACATTCGAATATCAAAAGAAGCAATACCCTTATTACAAGCTAAAAGGTTAAGAACTATTCAGAACGCGAGTGATCCAACAAGTGGTATCAGACTTGTGTGACAAAAGACTCACTGAATTAAGAGAACTCAATGTAAAATGGTAACAACAAGACATTCCTCCTCCCACTATCACAGCTATGAATAACACACCCTATCATTAAGAAGGGAGAATAATGATAATTTGGAGCATGAGAAATGCGACAATATATCTGTCACACTTACCATAACCTATTGGGATTGTTTATTGTCAACATAAGATCTAGAACACAAAGAGACCGCACACACACATCTGGAGAAACGTCTGTTTCTCCTGCTCCTAAACTGCCAAACAACTGGTTGCTAAAAGAAATCAGAAAGAGTTATAAGAGCATCTTGCTTTTACATCAATACCTGATTGAATACCTCCTCAATATTTCACATGTTACAGACGCTAAATCACTCCTGGGAAGGCAATCAAATCAAGGTTTAGAGGTAATAAAGAATCCAAGAAGATGCAGAAAAATGTTCTAAAACATCAGTTTGAAAACTTTTTCTACTGCATTAAATATTAGTCTGACAAGGCTTATGATAGGTTCCAAAACTATACTTTAATTGTAGAGTTTCCTGGTGCATCCAATATCAAAGGAAGATATTAATCAGAAGTTCTTAAGAAGTCTTCCTCCTTCATGGAATCAAATTGCTCTAATCATGAGAAATAAGCCAGACATTGATGAGATTGATATTAATGACCTCTACAACAACCTTAGGGTCACAAGATGAAATAAAAGGTCCTTCAAGTTCCACTTCTACTTCTCAGAACTTGTCATTTCTTTCTTCTGAGAACACTAGCAGTACTAATGAAGTTAGTACTGCCAGTAGAGATTTTGGGGTTAGTACTGCTGAAGGAATTAGTTAAGTTTCATCTACCCTATGTGCTCGTGATGTACGTGCTCCTCACTTTTCACAACCACAACATTAATGCAGAAGGTCCTCACCATTTACTAATTCCCTCGATTCGGGGGGGGGCTAGGAGGGAGGGGGGGGGGGGGGGGGGGGTGTCGGGTGGGGTGGTGGCGGGTTGGGGGTTTTGGGGGGTTGGTTGGTGTGGTTTTTTTGGGGTGGGGGGGGAGGGGTGGGGGTGGGTGTTTGGGAGAGGATTTTGGGAGATTTAAGGGGTTAATATGTTATTGACTACAATAAGGGTTACACAATACTTTTTCACTTATGTTCTGTGCAGTGGTCCTCGGTACATGATGATATAAATAAATAAAGATAGTTTTTCTGGAGAGATATAGTACTCCGGGGTGGGGGGGGGGGGTGAGGCGGCGGGGGTGAGTAGCTTGTTTTGTGGGAGGGGGGGGGCACAGTGGTGTTGCGTGGAGATTTTGAGGATGGCGAGGGAAGAGTTTTATAGTTATGTATTAGGCTTGTTTAGCCATAGTGATTTTGGGGTAGTACTAGCAGAGGAATTAGTTAAATTCAATCTTACCCCCTATGTGCTCTGGTGATGTATCTGTGATTGGCTCTTCCATTGCAAACAACACGGTAAAATAAGCTCTGCATTTGAATAAATAAAACAATAAATACACGACGAAGAATAGTGAGCATGGTGGCTAACTTTGTGTGTGGAGTTGTGGTATATAAATTTGGTGGAAAAGCTTAGATTGTAACTCAGGTGCGCAGGGATAGGGATGTAAATATGAATTAGTTATTGGCAGATCTTCTTAGAGATTCCGTCAATATACAAAGCAACTCGCGTCTCCCCTCAACTTGGAAAATGAGGATTTCAACAGATTGATGAAGACTGAGCGAGATGGAAGATTTGATCTATAACATATCAGTGACGCTATGCTAACTGTCAGAGTACGGAAATTTCATTCAGAAGACAGGAAGGAACAGAAGATTCTCAATATCTCTCTCTCTCTAAACCTTTTCACTTGATAAATCATTAAAATAGAGTGCTACAACCGAGTCGACAAAAATTGCACTTGCTTCAGAGATTGTCAATCTAGAAGGAATCATAGTGCGCGCGCGTGCGAGCTTATGGTGACACACATGGCAAGAGCAATGCACCAATAAGGTAATCTTCATCACATGCACTGGGAGGGCGCTCAAGATGGTCTCAGGATGCGTCCTATACGATCCTGTAGTACTTGTGCGTATTCAGCGAAAGTAATATACGACTCTATAACCCTCAACTCTGCGAGAGCAGAGATACAATGGCAATACCTCTCTATCACGCCAATCTGCTCACACACAGTGATCTTCGAGTTACATGACAACTGAATGCGCGCGCGCGAGAGCGCGCGCGAACATCCTGATATCATCTCACCATTACACACCAAAGCACCGACTCTATACAACTTAAACACACACCTTCTCAAAAGATTATACATTAGACAGCAGCGTATGAAAGAGAGGACAAAACTCTCATCTCTCTCTGTCTGCAATAGAATAAACAGAGCTCTAAAAAGCATATAGAGATATAAGTAAGAAGTAAGGCGCTACTCACCTCTACGAACTTCTTAGGACACTTTACATCGAAAACAGGAACTAGCTGCACATATGGTAGTATGACACACATACAGACATTTTCACTTCTACAACTCATCTATTTCATCTAGATCAGAGCATCTTACGACACACACGACATCTCTCTCTCCTTCACACTCGTTAAGATGCAGCTACACGCGTCATGCCATTTCGATTAACACAGTTAGCTACCACTGACAGTATAATTATTTAACAGCCGTATTCACTATCTTACGGAAAACATTCTACTCTACAGTGATGCAAACGAGAACTCTCATCCACACACATATACTTTTAGCACGAGACAATCGTCAACAGCAGCAATATACAGAAGTATCAAAATTAGAGCGAGTGCAACATGAGGAGTGCGACAGAGCGTCCTAATTTAGACTCATCTACAGACTCTTAGTACGCCTACTACGCTGACACTGATCCGCATCAAGAGCACTTCATAATTCTGCTATGAGAACTACAAATTCATTCCGCCACACTACCTTGGATACTCATTTATTTGTGAGGCGTATCTATTATCTATACTATACTGCTTTCTCATCAGAGGTTTACTATTATTTCTTATAGAGAGAGACAGATCCGTCCACAGTGAAATTTCTTAGCACACATAAACTTATCAATAGGTAAGAAATAGACAACACTTTGAGCGCGCGGACGTTCTTACAGATTAGACTCTTTATATTATCTATCTAACATTCTGATTATAGTGCGCAGACACGGACGTGGAGGTGGGGGACACCAGATTGATATTTGAGCAGAGTACAACTCATCACCACCTATCTCTGGACAAGGGATACGAGCTGTTACAACACAATACAAGCATTTATCGCGGGGTAAGTTACAGTGGGGACTCGGAAAATACCTGAACATAGTATGTGTATTGTGTAGGGGTGATTATTGCTGAGGACATGTTTAATAGGGTACTCGTGTGACTAGTAGTGAGGTGTGGGTCTATGATTCTTACAATGTTTGAGTGATAACAATAATAGATTTCACAAGATTTAAGGGTTATGGCACAGTGACACACTGCTACACTACATCCTATCTCATCTCTCTCTCTCTATACACAGTAGCGGAAGAGGTTTATTCAGATCGCTATCTTATATGTGTATACTGAGGTTTTATGATAATTTTATTGAAGTAGAGTTAGTGCACAAACTTTAAGTTGTTGTTTCATGCACTCGTCTTGATTATGATCAGATGATCTGATTTTTGAGTAATGCATTGTGTATATTTGCACACACACTCTCTCTCGGGTTAGTACAAAATTGTGTGTGTGTCTGTGGCTCTGTTTGTTGTTAGCATCTTTATGTCTTTCTGTCAGATCATATCAACACGATCACACGATCTACATATGTATGGTAACTGTGTGGTGCGGATAGGTCTAAGGATGAGAGACACACATGTAAGATATACTTTGGTTCTGGAGTTTTGTATTCTAATAGTCTATTGCTTATTATAGTTCTCATTTCATTTTAGACACAGGGTGTCAGGTGGGTTGTGTACATATATGTCTACAGAGTCTCATGTGAGAGATCTACATGGTGTGTAGTATGAGTTCTCTTAGTTATGTATAGATGCACACACACATACTTGAATCACCATGATTCTGTTTCTCTAATATATGAGCACTCCAAATTACACAGTCTCTATGATTCAGTTATAGATTGTCTTAGACTAGCGAATAGACATATATGAGTCGGTCAGTAAGTGGGAGGGGGGACTGTGTGGACAGTATTCTATCAGTTTATCTAATGATTTTATATGGAGTATGATAGGTAGGAATCGGATAATGTTGGGGGGGTATGTATGCAAGAGCAGACACATTTTTACACTCGAGCGTGAGTTTATAGTCACTTATGCTCTAACGCGGTAGGGTTACATGAGGTTAGTTTGTCGAGTTTGTACGAGGAGATGGTGAGACATCTCTCATTATTTGTCACACATAATAGGGTTATCAGTAGATTGGGACAGGTGGATGAGAGGATGCACTCTTGGGTGAGATTGGTTATATGGGGTACAGGTGGGAAAGAGTTATTGATGGGAGGGGTGGTAGTTACACGAGTATGCTCTATTATGTTGTCTTATTGATTAGCAAGAGAAATGTCTTGGATATAGTGTGGGGGGGGGGATCGTATATATACATAAGGGTGTGTAGGTGATTTAGGGTGCTGGGTAAGTGGGTGTGGGTTTTGTGGGCACTAAGAGAAAGATGTTTTTGAATGGGGGGGTGGGTTGAGGAGGAGAGGTTTTCTATTGATAGAGTCTATTATGTTGTAGTGTTTGACACAGATGGTGGGTGGACGGGGATTTGTGTGAGGTGAGATTGGGTATTAATATGTGGGTAATATTAGAATATATGGGTATAGTAGATAATTTGGGGGGATATGGTAGGAGTTATAAGGGAGGATATGGATGGTGGATAGGTGTGGGTTATTAGAATTTTGGTTGTGGTAGCACGGAAGAGGGATTAAGGTTTGGGTTTTATTTTGTGGATTTTGTTCATGTAACGGTTGTGTGGTGAGAGAGGTATATTTTTTTTGTATGGCTTTACACAAGTAGCGTGGCATGTTGTTGGGTAGAATTCACTGGAGTTAAGTTGGCAAGGGTGGTAGTTTGATTGAGGTGGGTTGGGAGGAGACAGGTGTGGGGGGGGGGGGGTGAGGAGTCACAAGGGGGATGAGGGGGGTGATCTACTCTCTTATCGAGGATCTAATTTATTTCTTCAAACTTTGGAGTTCTGGTTCTTGATGTGGGATGAGGAGGGTGTGTGGGTATTGTATGGAACTTGTTGAGGGTTTGTCAGGATATTTGTGGGGGGTGAGCGCGAGATGTTTATACACATGAGTGTCGCATTTATATAGTAGTGGTGCGAGTGTTGTCTGTGTATTTGTTGGTTTGGGTTTAGGATGTCTGTACATGATGTGTGTTTTTGTACTCTTGAAGCAATTGAGATATGGTAGGTTGTCTAGAGTATATTATTTATTGATTTAAGTAGACATTATTGACTGTTGATAATATGGTTTTGGGAGTTTGACAGGTTAGTGGGTTTGTCGCGTGAGGAATTGTTGTAGATGTACAGTAGGTTATAGGGAACATTATGGGAGATACAATAAGTTTGTTGGTAATTAGGTTAGGGGTAAGAATGATTGAATTGGTGGTTGTTTAGTATTATTCTGTATGGCAGTAGGAGATTGGTGTGGGATACAGGGACTGGTGTGGATGCTGATCAGGGAGTGGGGGTAGGGCGTGTGACGTGATGGTGTATTGTGTGGGGTGTATGAGATGGAGGGGGTTAGGAGTTATGGCACAATAGGAGGTGGATGCGGGTGGTTTCGTTTTGTTTAGATGATTTTTATGTGGTTGTGAGGATTGTGGGGTTTCGGGGGAGTTTACACGATGTACAGAGTTTGCAGGTCTACAGGTCTTAGTATAGTGGGGTATCTTTTTAGGGTGGGTGTGATTTTATTAGGGAGTTAATTTTTTAGGTGAAGTATAGAATAGGTGATGTCAGAAGTTAAGGGAGGGGGGTATGGTATACTGGGTTTGCTATCTTGTGAGGTGTGTGCGGAGTGGTTTTTTATTGTAGTTATGAGTAGGTGGGAGGGGAAGGGGATGGGAGGTTGTGAGTGGGATAGGACGGTATTTAGTGATATGGTGTGTGTGGACTTCCCATAAGGTGTAGTCTTAGAAGACACATCTAAGGATATAGAGATTGGTGAGAGAGCGTGAGATTATGAGGTAGAGGGTTTCACACGATTTCACATTCGGGATGATAGGTGAGCTGTGTTATACAAGTGTCTAGATCATACTCTTAACTCTTATGACATGAGACGGTATAGGACAGCATAGTATCTACTCACATAGGATCAATTTTCTGTAGAGGGGCGAGGGGTGTTCTAGGTGGGAGGTGGATAGTCAATGATATTAGTAGTGCATAGGGCACTCAACACTTAGGGACAGTTCCTCAATATGACTTAGGCACCACTAGCGATGTAGTGTTGCGGGGGATGTGAGCGGAAAGACATTGGGAGGTGAGTCTATGATGGTATGTTATGTCCATATCAGAGTCGGTGGTATTATAGAGGTGTGATGATAGGATGCGCAGGAGCACATTCATCTCATATAGATGATAGCAGAGGGTCTATGATGGATATATTTAGAATCTCAACATCAGCGGAGAGACAGAGAGAGAGAGAAGAGGTTGGTTGACGATAGAGAGGGGACGCTAGATGAGTCACAGGAGAGCGGCTAGAGTTGATGGAGGATGAGAGTCTGATGGGACGACGGTGCATGGGAATCTTGAGGAGACACACAAAGGGGAGATGTGAGTCACTAGATATACTATCAGTTCGTTCGTGAGTGACAACGCGGTATAGATTCTAAGAACTGATGATAGCACATGGGGCGGAGTATCAGGGTCTATACGACAACATGTCACACATTTGGGCCAAGTAAGGGATAGGAACATTTGAGGATCTTTTCGACAACATTTGTAACTAAGCGTTGAGGAATGGGTGGGTAGAGTGATAGTTAGACAACATGAGACGTGTGGGGATGGAAGTGTACATGCACACTGGATATAGCACGTACACATCTCACAGTTCTGAGAGCAGTTATGTTTCATGTAACTAGGTGGCGGTCTTTAGTGTAGGTTGTTTCTACACTATCATACATTTTATCAACATGTGAGGTAGTAGAGCTGTGAGGGTCTCACGATATAGTAGCACGTTGTGGAGGTGGAGGCACTACTCGACTCATGAGTGTGAGAGGTGATTTGACACACACACTGGAATGATAGATATTAGCGCACTGCACACTGCATCTGGAGAGTGAACGTCATCTATTGTGTAGATGTTCTAGGGGGGTGTTACACAGTGGATATCTATCTCACAGTGACACTCTAATATGAGTCGAGGTCAACACAACATATATGTCTCTTACGCATATGATCTTACGTTAACAGGACGAATACAAATTTTATAATTATGATAGGTGGTTATGTACAGATGGACTTGAGTGTAGGGATAGAGAGTTGTGTGTAGAACAAGGACAAGGGAGACAGAGAGATATAACAGTGGGCAGTGTAATAAATGGTATTTCAGGTGAGAGAAGAGAGTGATTGCACACACACACACACACACTGGAGTGAGTGACATGTGCATGCACAGTCTACCATTCATTATGGCGATAGAGGTAGTGTTGAGTTATCACAGTGGTGTGGATAACTCTTAACACATGTAGTGTGGATGTGTGAGGGAAGGTGGTAGTTTTGTAGAGGGAGTGTGTGTGGAGCGGGAGTCTAGAGTGTAGTGCATTCACACTATATGATAGGGGCACACAGAGCAGTGTAAAAGTTATTCATACGTCCTGAGAATCATGAATAGTGCAAGAAGTGTACAAGCACTATATAGATGAGGAGAGAAAAATTCTATCTAGAGAACTTCTCTTAGAACTTGGAGGACGAGTGATTTGTTGCAAGAGAGCAGCAGTGCGATTGTGGACTAGAGGCACTGAATACGAGGTGAGGAGGTGGATTTCACACAACATATATGTGGACATAACAATCTGGGGGTTGGTAGAGAGGGACGGAGGGACGTGGGGGTTGGACGGCACATTGTCTGTTAGGACACAACACAAACAATATGTTGTTGACAAGTTGGGGGTGACTTATATATAGAGAGTTTATGGTTGTTAAGAGTTAGTTGAGGAAGGGACTCTACTGTTAGTTAGAACGAGTTTTATTATCGTAGGGTCATGTAGTATTATTAATGAACAAAGATCTGCGAGTACTATTGGTTGGGCGATGAGAGGGTATCTGGAGAGAGAGTGGAGGTGATACAGTTTGGTACAATCTTGGGAGGTGTTGTTGTTGGGGGGGTTAGGGGTTGTAAGGGTGAGGGGATATAGTGCGTTGACAGTGTACAGAATAAAGGAGACACTGTATCAGGACGAGCTGGAGTGGTGGGATGGTGAAGATTTGCATGGAGATTGTCGACACGATTTTGGGCTAGAGTGTCGTAGATCATCAGTGTTTGAGGTCCAACGAGATTGTGAGCAGGTTGGCGATAGGAGGGAGATGTGTGTAGTATTCCATGTGTAAGACACACAGTTTAGGAGGTGTGGTCCAGTTGAGTGGGCGATGGGTGAAGAAGGGTGGTAGACTGTACAGAGAGCGAAGGTCATGCAGAACATTGTTAGGTGGTGACAGGGGAGATGTGTGAGTGAGCTCGAGATCTACACTAGACATGGGAGAGCACATGTACTTGCGACATATGGAGTGATACTGGCAGATGTAGGGATTTGGGTGTCAGACACACATCTTCTAAGATGGGTGGGATGTGAGGCAGTGGCGCACGTGAGACACGGATGAGGAGTGTGGAGTCACACACAGTGACATGGTAAGAATTTACAGTGATTCTGCAGGCATGAGCCGACACGGAGGCAAGGAACAGAGAATGGTGAGCGATAGTAGATAGGTGTTAGGGAGACGTAGGGAGGTAGTTGATGACTGATGTGTGAGGGGTGAGACAACGGCGTTGAGTGATTAGATGTGTCTATTCTAACTTGAATAGTGAGTGGCACTGTTACACAGGTTCACGCGGGTATCCAGAGGGTGTTATTGTCATAGAGGTAGAGTCTCTGACTATAATTCATGGAGTCAGTAGAGAGTGGGCTTAATGATGGTTGACACTTTTGTGTATAGCTGAAGTGTGTGAGCACTACACTAATGAGGGGTAGATTACAATAACCTCGACGCACAGTGCTACATCACAATGAGGGTTATTTTAGAGCACCAGGTAGTTCGGGAGATAATATAGACACTTGAGGGGTGTCGCAGTTCACTCTGGGAGAGGTCACGTCTAGTAGAATGAGTGGTGACACTCTGAGTACAGGTACACACTTGTATACAGGCACATTTACGTCACACACACAACACACACAAGAGGATATAGAGGTGGTTGATGGTAGTAGATATATCTGGAGAGATGACAAAGGACGGTTTATTGATAGATGCAGTTCTGGAGACTGATGTAATATGATATGTGACACTCATTGGTAGTATACACACTAGAGGAGATGGCAGGAACATCTGATAGTCTATGCGGACACACGACATGTATTATGATACGAGATTGTAATAATATAGATGTGGAGGTGTACACATATCTGTGGTCACAGTTTGATCTGTCAGAGGTGAACATGGGGTATGGCTGGTATATGTGGTGAGATATGTGTAACAGTGATTCTGTGATTGGCACAGTTTGACATTGATTGGAGAGTTGGTTTAGTCACGGATAAGTAGGCATAGTGACATGGGTGATGAGGTGACTTCTAGTTGTCATTGCGATTTCTATGGTGTGCAATCTTGATTCTATTACTACTTGGATGGACATTAGTTATTGATACACTGTATAGGACTTTCTTGTTCTTTATGTAGTAGAAGAGTTAACTGTCATGTATGATCTTCTGAGAGAGGATTTTCTCTTGAGTTATTTATATCTGAGTCATATGGGGAGTGTCAACAGACAAGGTGTTCGGCAGTACAGAGGTAGTGTGGGAGAGGAGTCACGTCTAGGAGACAGTAACTGAGTCAATGCGTTACACAGTCAATGACTCAGGTGAGGGTAGGAAGTGGAGAAGTGGTGAGGGGGAGTGATAGGAGAGAGTGGGGGGAGGACAGTTTGATACAGAAGGGTGGCATTCTAACATACATTTAGAAACCAGTCTTCTTGTGGATGGTGACACTCATATGGGCTTGTAGTTGGAGATGAAGCGACACTTTCTTGGCAGAGAGATATCTTCGGTGGGGTATGAGTTATTGGGTTTTAGTGTAGAGTTCTGTGAGAGAGACAGCGTTGGAGTAGGTGGACAAGATTGTGGGTGTAGTAGGAGAAGTGATTTAGATTAGATCATTACAGGTACAGTGGAGTACTAGTCGTCAACTTGGGTTATTTATCTAGCTAATAGAGTAGTCTCTCTATCTGTAGAGATCGTTTATATAATGGTTAGCGTGTGGGAATCTTGTTATCCTCTAGTCTCTCTTATGAGATGGTTCTAGTTGTATCTATGTAGATTCTCTATCTACGAGTCAGTATTTGGATGTAGAGTATCTTAGAAGAAGTCTATATGCGGTCTGTGTATGACATGGTCTAGAGCATAATCAGTATCTTTACATGATATTATATAAATATGATACATTAATACTACGTCTTATGATTTTTCAGGGTGAGACACATCTGTCATCATGTTTTAGGGTTTCATGAGGATGTAAGAACACATTCTTTTGATTTGGAGTGTGAGATAGAGATATTAATCATATTCTCTAGGTGGGGGATCACATGCGTTATGCTCTATTATATTGTGGGGTGAGTCACTAATGGTGGTGAGAGATACCATCTCTATCGTGAGACACAATAATTGGGTCCTCATCATTATGGAGACGATAGATATCTATGACGATGTGGATCTCATGTGTTTGAGCATCTAAGGTCGGGTCAATATCGAGAGGTGAGTGGAATGTGCAGTGTGTGTGTCTAGTCATGGTGAGAGGTTGTGACATCTAGTCACACAATGTGACGTGAGCGTGATTTCTAGGTTCTCTGCGTATTAGTGGACGGCCTAGTAGGTGATAGCTGAGGATCACACATTCTGTATCTACGTAGTGTCGAGAGGGTGGAGGGGGGAGTAGGAGGAGACTACAAGTCAGTTTCTATCTACTAGTGTTTGAGTAGTGAGAGTGGTAATTTAGAATGCATGTGATATGGATATGTGATTGCATGCTGTGTTTGATGACTCGTGGTGTATGCGCGGTTTGAACAAAGTCAATGATATTCTGTTAGAGGAGACGGTCTGACGACATTGTGTGTGTCTAGCTGGACTCTATGAGAACTCTGTGGGTGATTGACAGAGATTCTAGACAACACGTAGGCTAAGACGGATAGGATCACTTAGAGTACATCTGGTGATGTCTGAGATGCCAGATTGGTTAAGAAAGATTATGGTAGTAGCATTAGATATGTATGGTGTGATGCGTGATATAGCATCATGTACACTAGGGATGACACTGGTATGATGGGGTGTGGTTTACTCTAGTATGGAGTGTCTTGTAGGGTAGAGGGTGGTCAAAAGTATCGTGAGGATTTCAGTACAGATGGCGGTACTCTTGGCACTCATAGAGGATTATAGAGACTGCACTGAGGGTGGAGGGAGTGCGGGATATGCACAATATAGGAGTGTAAGGAGAAGGTGTTATTATAGGGTGGAGCTCTGGTCACACAGTTGACAAGATCACATTAAAGCATTGAGTGTATTAGGTTCAGTCTTATGGGACATTATGCAGGAATCAGGAGAAGAGGACTGGGCGGATATTGGGTGGTTTTGATATCTCTTTGAGTAGTATCTAGATCGACTTGCTAGAGCTGGTACATGATACTTGAGGATCTAGAGTGTAGAGTTGCACGGAGTGTATATGGTGGGAAGATTATGAGTTATTGGGTATGCTCAGTGTGGAGTGGGAGGGAGTAGCGATCTTTGAGTTAAAACTATGAGTGGGGTGTACTACAAGACGTCTAGGCCATTGTGGAGGTATGTTTATGTTTCTCGGATCTATTTTTCTGTGGTTGAATAGATTATAGTGGTATCAAGTGTGAAGCGCTATGAGTGGGCAAGAGAGATGAGTGCGGTCTTGAGGTGGAACACTTGAGAGTGTGTGATAGGCACATCATCTCTCTGTGACACACAGTGATTGGTAGTCGGAGGGTAGTTTTTGTGATGAGATTTCTATGAGATGAACACACTTATCTATGGTGATATGGATGGTGAGGGGTCTGATATTGGCTACAGGTGGAGGAGACACTTACAGCAGAGAGACACTCTCTCAACGTGTATCTTGGGGGACTGAATTGGCAGAGACGTCTAACTGAGTAAGTAGATACAAGTGATGCCATGGAACGATTGGGAGGAGAGGGACCTGTTATTAGGAGGAAGATGTGAGGTGGACTAGGAGGCACACCTGTGTATGGCGGTGGCTAAAGGTATATTCTTTGCGGTGGCTGAGATTGACAGTATAAGGGACAATGACACCGAGATTGCATCATTGTGTTCTTCATGTGTGTTTTTCGAAGGACTCTTTGTCACAGTGGGTTATCACACATTGAGGTCTGGGTTGGTACGGATGATGAGTATGCGGATGTGACACATCTTAGTGAGGACACACAGTGGGAGGGCGGATGTAGATCTATCTCGTGGCGCCCATGAGTTGGGACTAGTGTGGGATTGTTAGTAAGAGACAAGTAGGTGAGAGTATAGATACTTCTGTGGTTCAATGATTGTGAACAGTGAGTACTAGGTGTGTGCAACATATATCTCAGTGATGGTATGATAGTGTGGGGGGATTCGGGAGTATTGGGGTGAGGGGGTAGAGGATGTGGAGCTGGTCTTGTTGATGATGAGAGTGGGTCTGAGATCGGTAGAGCTGTGAGGAGATGCTGGAACAGGAGGATAGGGGGGTTTGGACACACTTAGGACACAATGGAGTAGGAGAGCACAGCTAGGAAGGATAGGGCACGGACACATTGCAGAGTAGTCTTTACTTGAGAAGTGGGAGGAGACGCGACAGAAGGATAATTGGGGTTTATCGAGTGTGGATATATAGAGGGGGCTCACAACTGGTGTGTGTGATCGCGCGAGGAGTATATCACTGACAGAGTGGGAATGTCAACATACTTGACAATGTTGATATACTTCTAGTACACACATGGAGTTCTGGTGTACAACAGTATGAACTCTAAGGAGAGGGTAGCTAACTCTACTAAAAGTCACAGCGAGGATGTAGGGTTAGTCATGATGATAGGGGGGTACAACTTGTAGTTAGATGGAGCACACAGACATAAGATGTGTTATGATGAGGGTTTCACAGATATGTATCTACAGGGTGATTACTATCGTATTTTCTGATGGAGTCTTGGAGTGTCATAATATAGCTTTTTGGTAGGTTGACAATGTGGTATGACTCAGTTGAGACGTGGAGTGATGAGTCTTCTCTGTGATATAGAGATCTTGAGTGGGAGAGAGATACAGTGAGACTTCTTATGATGGTATAGTGATTAATTCAGTTGCGACACTATGTACCTAGGTAGTGAGTAGCGTAGTATCTCTAGGTACACATATATATCACTTTGGGGGAGATTGGGTTACACAGACAGCTCTAGTAAGAATTCTGAGATATACGTGCTATCAGGAACACATGCGAGTGTAGACACTGGGGAGGACTAGTGTCTTGTCAATTGTGGAGTGATGGGAGTGATGTGTGAGAGCTTGGGACACGAGTGAGAGCGATGGATGAGGATGTATACACAGGGCTAGCACACACACGCAAGGTATTCAGGTTTGTGGTATGGTTTTATGCACACGAGCAAGGTGGTCTTGGGGGTAGTAGAGAGAGTGTGGATAGTATGGGGACTGCACATTTACATGTATGATGGGATTTCTGTCACTGTACACACACTTTTTGCAGACAGTATGTGAACAGTAGGTGGAGTTAGGGGAAGTCGGGGATGAGAAGTGATAGAGACATATTAGAGATGTGGATATGCGAGGGGGCACGAGATTATTGTGAACAACAATGGGGGAGATGAGGATATTCGATGAGGACGATGAGGGTAGTATATTTGATCTATGAGGTGTGAGTTGAGGGCACTGCGCGGGTATTACTCTCTCTACATCACTTGGGTAGAGTGCTGGTTGAGTTACACACACACTCTGGAGGGGGGAGATAGGATGGAGTAAGGAGCACACAGTGACAGAGTAGTACTTGAGACTAGAGAGATCGTGAGGGAGATCACATGTGCATGTCTGGATATTGGGTCTGAACAAGTGTTACACAGTAGACTCACAGAGACTGTCTGGACTATTAATGTGGTCATCAGTTTCCTAACGATATGATGGTTGCGACATAGACACACATGCAGATAGGACGGTTATGGTTCTTCTAACTTATACAACTTGAGGAACAGTACAGGATAGCTCTATCAGTGTGTTATTACTTTAGAGAGACAGAGTTATATGGATGTGAGAGTGAGGGGATCATTATTATATCCACAGAGATATAGAGACGAGAGTGTCAGTGGGAGGGTTAAAGAGCGACACACACACACATTAAGATTAAGATTCTCTGAGAGAGGGACGTGTATAGGCAGAGACTCTATTGTTGGATTAGGATAGATAAGGTGAGACGAGGGATGTGAGTGAGCTGAGAGTGGAGATGATGATATCTCTGACAAGGTAGTTAGATAGTCTCTTGGTCTATCTCTATTGTAGGTGGTTGTGCGACACACACGCACTGTATAGTCGGAGGGATATACAGGGTGTAGGAGATATGTATTTCATATGTAGGAGTGGGAGTTGGACAATGTCTATCATCAATGTGAGGTCAACATTTTTACGAATTATAGTGGTGGCTTGATCTGACAGTAGTTATGAGGATAGTTGACCATGTGGTTCTGGACTAGGTTTTCTCACAGTTCTTGATATAGGGATTTGTTATGCGTCACGTGTAAGATACATTATCTATATGTGATAGAGATGGGATGTGCAGGACTGTGTTGGCAGTTCAGGTAGAAGATTCTGTTCTATATGCTGAGACGTGGTGGGATAGTCACGTTGTTATGAGTCTCAGTTTAGGACACACACAGAGGGGGTTATCGGTACTACTGGAAGGGGTTGGAGGTGTAGTGAGAGTTAGGTGCAGAGAGAGTGTCTGGGTCGTAGAGCTAGTTGTGACTCGCACACCGACACCACACAGGAGACTTGGTTTATGCACTAGGTATATATTGCGACTTTCGATATATGATCAGTATTATGACCATTTATAGGAAGAGCGAGTGATCTGTAGGTCCATGTGGTATTCAATTATTCACGTATTACTCAGGTGTTTGGATTAGCGAGAGAGGTGTAGACACACTTATCTAGGTCTGGTTGGATCTGGGTGGTCTGATGAGTAAGTATGACAGTTGTATGGTAGCGATGATGTGGTGTTAGGAGTGCTAGGAAATGAGAGGTGTGAGAGGTTGAGACACTTGTGGTGGAGACACGAGATGATGACTGATGTGTTGTAAAGATCTCTATATCTCTATAGTCTCTGTGCTGGCGTGGACTCTGGAGATTATTATAGATGAGATAGACGACACATTTATAGCGTGTTGGCATGAGGAGTAGGTGATCTCGTGGATTAAGTGACACACACTATTTCTATCTATATGACTGGTGATCTGGTGTGTATGGGTTATCTCTGCAATATCTCTCATACATCTATATATAGCTAGTAGGTGAGGTACTTTAGTATATATGGGCACACACATTAGCTACAATTGTAGCAGGCTCTCAGAGGCGCACATAGAGTTGTATATCGGCTATTGGTAGGTACACACACAGGACCTGGCTATAGAGGAGGGGAGGACAAGTCTCTCTAGTACTTATACAAAACATATAGATTTTAGCACGATGTGTATATAGGTGAGCAGGGATCGTATAAGTGTCTTTGTATCTAATTCTAGACAGGTTTAGAGCACACACAGATGGGTTTAGACAGGTGTCTCATACATTAGGAGAAGGTAGTGTGGAGAGGGTGAGAGAGGGGGGGGATGACACAGAGTTCTTCTGGTTAGGCAGATATCACTGTAACTGCGAATTCCTTCATTGGGTGTGATGTCGATGTGCGATGATTTGAGTAAGAGTGAAGGTGTGTGTATGTGTATATGGAATTAGAGAGTATGGATATCATGACACGAGCAGGAGTGAGTATGAAGGACGTACAGTATGATATTCTGTTAGTGATAGCGATCTCTGTGTGGAGTGAGATGTGTGGGAGGAGACATAGGCGAGACTGAGTCTATCTAATTTGTTAGATAGGTAGACAGCACCAGAATCACATGTGTGGGGGACACAGGGTACGCTCTAAGATTCCTGTATTGAGTAATCGAGCTTCATAGGAGACACGAGAATTAAGAGTTATACACAATCGTGGATGAGATCACAGATACATGTTCATCTGAGCTTCACAGAGGAGTGGTGAGATCTGGATTCAGAATCTCTACACATCTTGGATGTTTTAGGTCATTCACGTGAATATGCGACGTAGAGATGGTATCATGTGTGGGTATTTTCTTTATATATTCACTCTATCGAGCGGAGAGGAGTATTGTTAGCACACTGTTCTCTAGAGATAGTTGCTGAGAGGTAGTGTTTACATTGACACATCGTTAAGAGCGAGTGACACATGCGATGAGTGTGAGACTGAGACACTTAGTACATAGGAGTGAAAATATACTTCATTCTTGGGTGTTAGACAATTGATAGAGCTAGAGACACACGCCTAATCTCTCTCTTGATAGCGACGACCCTTGACAGATTCTACTCACACAGGAGTCGGGGACATATAGAATTATCATAGATGTCATATGGCGCGATTAGGAGCAGCGGTTCTCTGGAGTTTGATAGATATCACTCACATTATGGATAATAGGTGATGAGGAGGTGTGGCGTGGTGTATAGATGACTATGTACACACACACACACACACACACATAGCAAACTCAGAGTAGTGTGGGAGAGAAGTGGCTACGACTATATAAACTCACACTCTCTATTAATGAGAGTGTGATTGGCGAATTTGAATCTTATTCATGCTATCAGTCTGCTGTAGAGGGAAGCAGAGTGACATCTCTATTAAGAGGACCTATCAATAGGTGTGAGGTGTGTGGGTAACGCATACTTATGGAAATCTTAGTGTATCACTTATGACACACAGGAGTATTGAGAGACAGGATAGTATTAGGGTTGGGAGTGTCTTCTTACAGGAGGAGAGAGAGATGTATAGAGAGTGACTTGACGAGGAGGTGAGAACACATGTGTCTCTATATAGATATTTATTCTCTACATACAACGCAGGCATTAGAGACAGGGCACACATATGGGGGAGGTTCACAGTATGGTCACTATGCGGTCATAGGCGTGACAATTGCAAAGTTATGGGTCTTCACATGGAACAGGAATGTATTTTAAATATATACATGTGACGAGAGCGACGAGAGATACGATGTGCCAACATGCTTGCGGTGAATGATAACACATATATAAGGTCGGGTGGAGAGCGTTATGTTGTGAGGGATAGTGACAGGAGGACGTGAGGTAGAGGGTGTTAGAGTGGTGATCTATTATGAGGGGGTCTGAGTGACTGTGTTCTCTGATCAGATCTATCTAGGTATCCTGAGTAGTTGAGATGGAGTATATAGGAATTTCTTCCTGTTGGATATCTTTGAAGGAGCATGTATGTCTCTTTGAGTGGAGGAAGTGGATAGAGCGGTGACAGTCTAGTACATACGATTGTGTTGGTGATCTATATGAGTTATTATATCACAAATATGTTTATCTGATACGCGAGGACTCGATTCTAACAATGGACTTTCTGATACCATTTTAGTATCTTCGTCATATATGATCTATGGAGTAGAGTTATAGTTATTGTAGGATGTTATTGTGGGTTAGGGTGAGAGAACAGATTGGTAGGATGTTTACTGGCTTAACATCTTTTAGAGATGATTGTAACATGAGGATTTGAACTTGTATCTGTGGTTGGGGGTGAGTGTGTAGGGTAGAGTCGATAGGTGGTGAGACACAGTGCGGAGGGTGGTGGTGGAATCTCAATATGGACTGTCTAGAGTTTGTAGTGTCACATGATGGAACGCTGTTGTGAGTGTATGTCTTGCTAGCGTGTATTTGGACTCATGAGGTAGATGATGGGTGGGAGATATGTCTGAGATGAGAGCAGATAGAGATGAGTATCTACTTAGGGGATAAGCGAGAGTAGAAACGAGATAGTTAGCCTTGTTTGGTTGAGGTCTGGAGAGTATTATCAGGGTGTATGGTTGTAGATTAGAGAGTGTATTGGATATAATTTAGAATGTGTGTGGTTCTAGGGTTGCAGGAGAGTGTGGTAGTGGAGATGGGGCTGGGTTATGGGCACATCAAACACCTATGGGAAGAGATGAGCTGTGGTATATCGAAGAGGGGTGCTTGTGAGATCTGATATGATATTGATTTCTTACTCATATTCAAGGGTTATTGATGTGATGTTTCTATGAGGACATAGGGGGAACCAAATTAGATAGTGCATATATTTATAGAGAGGATAGAGGTGTGTAGAATATAGGTAGAGGATTAGAGAGTATGATTGAGAGTTTATAACTACACATGCGACGATAGTGAGGTGGTGACACTGAGTTAGTGTGAGATTAGTATTCTATATAGTTGAGATCTTTATTAATATGGTGATATTATAATTATATACTTTTACGTGACTATGATATAGTATTGTGATGTAGTGAGGGAGATAGAGATGATGATGTGTACGTGGACAAGACACACAAGAGAAGTATGAATGTGTTATATTTTGATGAGAGAGACAAAGTATGAGTGTAATACAAGATAGGTGATACGTGTGACTCTAGAGCAGATCTAGAGGTAGGAGAAGATAGAGTGTTCTGGTAGTCTACACAATGACTATACCTATATGTCAGGTGGTGATGATAGAGATATCGTGAGAACACACACACTCTAGTTGTACTTCTCTGAGGACAGGTAATGAGAAGGTGTGATAAGTGTTGCGAGGACTAGTTTGGTGTTGGAGAGGATGAAAGTTGAGGAGAGAGAGGGAGTTTGGATCTTACAGAGAGGGAGTGTGAGTTTTCGTAATGTATAGTACACATTTATGGAGGTTGATTTTAGGGTAGATGAGGATATATGCTGTACTCGGAGAGTATAAGACTACGAGAGTAACTGTTAATAGAGTGGAGTTCTAGAGTGTGAGTACTCCTGTTCATTGCAGAGGGAGTCTTGTGAGGAAGAGAATAGTGAGAGAGATACAGACGTTGATGGACTGTACTTGTGTGGTGAGGACACGGTAGTCTGAGAGGTACTGAGTAAATGTAGTTTGATTGCTGTGTATGAGTAGGTACTCACTCAGTTAACAGAGCATTTATGACACTTCTTAGAGATGCTATGTGCGACTAGGTAGTGTTAGGGAGAGTTTGTTGAAGTGGTTTTTAGGTGAGTTTTAGTTGTTTTGTTTAGACACTTAACACACGTTGGGCACACGTGTTCTAGAGTGTAGATATCTCTCATCGTGTACATGTTTTTATCTCATTGGATAGGGACACACATATTGGTATGTGGAAGGACACGGAGTGTGGAGATTGATCTTGATGGATTAGAGCGGGTGACATGGAGGTGGCGATGGGTCAGTAGTGGACTACTTTTCTCAGGTACAGTTAGATGTAGTGTGACACTTAGTGGACACTATGTAGTGTGACTATGGGGATGAGACACGAAGTTCTTCTATGTTAAGTTGAGGCGGTGGCACATATGGTATTGAGCGTGATTAGATGCGTGTACTTGTTTGTGACACGCGTTCTTACACGATTTATAGGGCACAGTATGGTTGCAGTTATAGAGTAGGGTGAAGAGTCAATCACAATGTGTGTGTAGGTAGTCTAGACAGCTGTACTAGTTTCATAGCGTTCTAGGATCTATACACACGTCACTAGCTATTAGTATATGGATAGATGTTTGTAGTGTGGGTGGTAGTGGCTGAGGATATTAGAGACACAAAGTAGGGTGTCATGGTGGATGCTAGTTGAGTTGGTGGTCGTGTTCAGACTATATCTATAGGTTAGAGAGAGTGAATTCATATCTATTGAGTGGCGTGGACAATTTATTGATATGTGATGTGTAACAAGAACATTACAGGAGGAGGTACTGAGGTTACACGTTCTCTTTGGTAGTTCAATATAGGAGAGTGATAGCACGTTATATCTAGAGGTTAGGCTGGGGTAGGAGGTGGGGGTTGGGATATGGACAGTAGTGAGAGACAAGGTATTGAGTGACGATTGTGTCGGGATCACTCATGTGTTGACACAGTTGCTAGTGGCTGATAGCAGTGGATCATATGTGTGGAGTCAACATTGGGGATGTGATAGCGGGTGTGACTGTTTCACTAACTATACAAGATTTAGGCATCTCGTCAATTTATATAACATGTTTACAGATCTCAGAGAGATGTGACATCTTCTGGTGGGGTGGATGATACTCTGATATGGTGGGATCGAGATGGGTGGTGTGAAGTCGGTAGGTACAATGATAGAGAGCTCACTCGTTTGTGACAGACACTACTATCAGAGCAGAGTGGCTAAAGTGGTAATGATAAAGAGTAGGTGGAGCGGGGGGATTGCGTGTAGGATATATGAGTGGTATGGAGAAGAGACTTGTATATGACACACGTGCAGTATTGTAGTGGATCTAGGGTGGTGTGGGGATTGTGGGGGGAGGGAGTAGGTGGAGTATGATGATCGACTACATGAGGGGAGCGAGGAGGTGATGATCGTGATGTCAGAGCAGTGCGATTCTTAGGGGACACATCTAGGAGCGTTACTATTCATGAATGGTTAGGCTCTAATTTGTGGTATGGACAGGGTTTTAGAGTCACTCAACACCTAGATAGGCTTGGCAATGTAGGGATGTGCCGCGATTAGCAATTACGTTATAGGTATGGATCTTAGGACTCTTATGTAACTGTTGTAGCGATGGTGGTACTAGGAGGACAGACAGGATGTTAGATGTGATGGGTCACAGGGATTGGGGACACAGATTCTGACATGGTGACAGTACTTATACCTAAATACTGTGAGGTCTATAGAGGAAATAGGACAGACACACTAGAGTGGGACACGACATTGTGTCTATTTAGACACACATCTTTGTCACTGATAGTATTATTGCATAGATTTACATATTTCTGATTGAGGTTAGGGGTTGATTTGAACATGTGGTTTTTGTATTTGTATTTATGATGCAACTATTGGAGGTGCAGTGGTGTGGAGTAATATAGTAGGGGGATGTGGAAGTGAGTGTATTGTGTTGTGTTATCTATTCTGTGTACAGGAGTCTAGTACTGATTTACGAGACAAGGTTAATTTGACAGGGGGTCGTTCATTATTGTAGTTCAATGGTTTGAGGAGGATTGTGGGTTATATTATATGGTGGGTTTTGAATTGGTGTGGATATGGTGTATTAGTAGGGGTGGTAAGGGATTTATATTATGTGGGGTGGGTTATGTGTTGGTATAACCAACACTCACATTTGCCTTACATAACAATATTCCCATATTGTTAACCGACAATGGACATATTTAGAATGATAAGAAAAAATATATAAAATATAAAGAGTAAAAAAAAATATTTTCATTTTCTTTTTAGTATAAGTAAAAGAGAAAAAAAATAGAAAAAAAAATCAAAAATATAAAACAAATCTTCCTTTTTAATTTAGAAATAAAAATCACCAATTGGTAAAAATACCAAAATATAACATTCTCAACGGAGGTGTTATCATAATAATTTCCGGTGAACTTTTTGGTTCCCAAATCGAACTAAAGATTTAACACTTGCCATTTGTGTCTCTACCAAGTACGGCTCACCTTGAAAAGCAATTTTTGAGAGCTACCGTGAAGTAGTTGATTATTTGGTTTAAGTCTCTTTCGTGTAACCGTTAAAATTCATTGCTAAAAAAAATTAGTGTAAAGTTTTGCTTTTTAATTGTTAGTTTTTCTTTTTATGCGCACTCGTTCGCAATCTCGAAGACGTCGACAACAACAAAATCTTCCGGTTGAACCAATTGTTGAACAAAACGTTGTTCCAATGGCCGACAATCGAACAATGGCCCAAATGTTACAAGCACCCATCGAGGGTTATGAAGATGCTATAGTTGTTCCACCGATCAATGCTAATAATTTTGAGCTTAAGCAACCGTTAATCAATCTTGTGCAAAGTAACAAATTTACGGGTAGACAAGATCCCCACAATCACCTTCGATTTTTTAACAAGGTCACTTCAACGTTTAGACATCCAGAAGTTCCGAACACTTCGGTTAAGCTTTTGCTTTTCCCTTTTTCTCTAGACGGTGAAGCCCGAGATTGGTTAGACAAGGAACCTCCTAGATCAATTCTCACATGGGACGACCTTGTTTCAAAATTCATAAACCAATTCTTCCCACCATCAAAAACAACTTACCTCCGAAACAAAATCACCAATTTTTTCCAAGAACCCAACGAAACCTTTAACGAAGCATGGGAACGTTTTAAAGGACTCCTTCGTCAATGTCCTCACCATGGCTTCTCGGAACTACACCAACTCGATACTTTTTACAATTCTTTGAATTCAAACGATCAAGATGCCTTAGATTCCGCCGCGGGTGGCAATTTCTTAGACAAGATGCCTCAAGAAGGTTTAGCAATTATTGAAAGCAAGTCAAAAGTTCGTTACTCAAGAAGTCGTGCTAATGATTCAAGAGTGAGTACGGATGCTTGGTTGCGTGTATATGCACTAGTCAAATTTATATATATATAGTATTAATCCCGTGAAAATTCTTTCCAAATTACTTCTCAAACAAGAGAAATAAAAGGATAAAATCTCACTAAAGAAAACACAATATGTATATTTTTAACCGGGAAGTATTTCTTCTCGGGTCGTATCCCAACGAAGTCGTGAATTGAGATTCGGGAATAATTCGGATTCGAGTTAAGAATGAATAAAGGATTTTTGAATTTTGAATTAAACTACGAATTTAATAGAACAATTAAACTATAGAAACGATTAAAGAATTAAAAACAATTAACTAGCACGAAATTTTAATACAAACGTGAGCTAAAACTGAAATTTAAAATCTAAGACACAACTTTTAACAAATTTTATACCTAAAAATCACAAATTTTAAAAGAGAATTTTGGGAAAAAGAATTAGAATTTTTTAACTATTTTTAAATTTTTTATGAATTTTTAAAGAAAAATGAATTACTAAAAATAAACTTTTTCTAAAAATTATCACTAAAATTCTACTTTTATTTTTCAAAAATACTAGAATTGAAAAGAAAATTATCTCAAAAAGAATTAAAAAATTTCAACTATTTTTCTATTTTCTATGAATTATTTAAGAAAAAGAAACTACTTAAAACCTATTTTAATTTCTAGAAAATTCAAACTTAATTGGAAAAATAAAGAAAAATGGTTTTTAACTACTTTAAGTGTGCAGAAATCTAATGATACAAAAATGCCTAAATTTTATAAACTAATTGAACCCTAATTTTACTAATTAAAAACCTAACCCTAATTTTATTTAAACTAAAATTAAAAATATTAAAACTATTTTATTATTCTAGAAAGACAGGGTAGAAAGTGTAAAGAAAGAAAGAAAAGGGTAGGCGGGTAAACTATTGGAAAATTACACTCTAATGAAAACAGGTATCCCTAGACTATTGGAAATATTCAAAACTAACCCTACGATTTGGCTTAATTTGAGCTTATCTAAAAAGTGAAAATAAGCAAAACTTAAAACTACAAAGTTGAACTTGAGCTTATACTCTACAACTTTAACAAAGGCACTTGGACATTTTAACAACTTAATAAGCTAGAAAACTTAGCTTTTTAAAACTGTTACAGAAACTAAGCTTTATCTTACTTTTTCAAACTTTGGCTTATTTCTAGCTTATTCCTTAATGAAAATGAAAACCAAAAGTTACTTTTTGAAGCTTAAAATGTATACTATAAATTTCTAAAAAGAGATAAGCTAAGAGTTAACAAGATTAAAAAGAAATTTGATAGTAAAAAGTGAAAGGTCTAGCTTATTTACTGTTATTAAGCTAAACTTAATAAGCCAACTAGCTTATTTCTAAATCTTAGAAGCTAAATTTTTAGAATTAAGCTAACCTATGGATATAGAACTAACCTAGATAAAAGGTTTTTTGAGATGATAACTAGAAAAGAGAATTTAAAAGGAAATAAGCTACAAATTCAAGCTGCTGCCATATCACTTTTGTAAGAAAAATTAAGCTAGTCTGAGATGCTTAAAATGAAAATCAAGAGATTAATTTTGTAAACCTAATGGAGTACTAATAAAATTCTTAATTCTAATCTCTAACTCCTAATTTTAAAAGCTTAAAGGCCACTAGAAAATGAATGAGCAACAACAGTTTTAACTGTTGTTGCTGATGCAATTGACCAACACCTTAGTGCAAGCTAAGTTTTGAGGTTAGAATTCTTTAAACTATCTATCTAAATGTAACTAAACCTGCATTAACTAAAACTAAATTCTAAAATGCTTTAATTCACTCAAGTCTAAAATGCTTTGCAATCTAAAACTGCCCTGGTGCTAGACAAAGTTTTTAGCACTTAAATCTTTGTCATTTTACAAACTAACTCTTAAAACCTAATTAAAACTTGTTTACTATGGAATTCTCAAATGTATAAAAGGAATTGACAGAAAATTGTTGACTTTTAGAGTCAAATACACCTTAAACCAAACACTCCTTAAGTCTAACTGTCTAAACTAATTTTTATCTAAAATCTATTTTAACACTAAAACTCTAAAATCTATTTTTAAACTAAAACTGCTAAAACTTTATAGCTACTCAGATTAAAACTAACCTAGTTAAGCTAATTGAGTACTAAAAACTTAAGCTTATTAATAGGGATAAGCTAGTTACTCTCCTAGCCTTTTATACTAATAATGACAGAATTAAGAGATGAAGTCTCAATTGATTCTAGCTACAATTACTTAAAGACATTAAAAAACTCTAGACTAACTAAGTAATACTAAACAAGAAGGATAAAGAAATAAGCTACTTGATTAAGCTAAATTTATGCTAAAATGAAATAGAAATAATGAAACCTGTAATGTGTAGTCTCAGAACTAGCCACTCTATCTGAATGAGTGGCTTAAAAACATAGACCTAATTGGCACCTTGCCTCTAAACCTTTAGGCAATAAGCTCAATAAGCTAAATGAGCTTATTACTCCATAAGCTTCCAAAATTGGTTCAATTTGAATTTAAGTGAACAATTTTGAACACTAATGGACCAAGACAGTATATAGAAAGCTTTTAACAAGTTTTGAACAACTTTTGAACTTAAGAAAATGTAATAAGCTAAAAACAGCTTATTACAAGCTTATTGCTTAAAAACGGCTTAAAACATGAGAATTTAAACACAAACACAATTAAACTTGCTTTATTGATGAAGAAAGAAGAGTACAATAGAAGTAACAAGAAGTAAAACTGAAATTGAAAAGATTTAAGAAGAACTTAATTCGACTAAATGAACAGTTACTAAAAGAGAAAATTACAAAAGTAAAACTGAACTCTAAAAACTAACTACTCCTAAAGCTGAAATACAAACTTATTTATAGCTGAGGATGACAAGAGTGATGAGAGCTTTAACCATTCCTAGCCCTTGGATCCTTTCTCATTGATTTTTGGCCGTTGATCTTGATTGATGATGTGTTTGAACCAATAGGAAGTTGACACGTGGGCGAAGTGATGTGGAATTGAGTAAATACGAGGTAGAGTTGAGGTGAGAAACGGGATGAAGGGTTTTTGGGAAGTTGGGTTAGTTTTAGGTTTTGGGCGGGAAAAACAGTTGTAGGGTTGTTAGGGACAGGTTTGCCCCGCGTTTTAGTTTTGAAAGTTTAGAGATATTGCACAATCAGTCCTTGTGTTTCCTTTCTATAATTGTAGTGTAAAAATGAATACGAAATTGTCATTTCTGGCCCTTGTACTTGCTATCTTTTTTTCCTCATTATAAACCATCTTTCCATCTTTGACATCTTTGGTCCTTTGACTTTTTAAACATCCAAATGAACCCTTGAACTTTAAAAACTTGTCTTTATTGATCTTTTGACTTTAATTGGGCTTCATTGACTTTCTTCTCTTGTGTCGGGCTGATCCGGCTTTGATTACTTTTCTCAAATCTCTCTCTTGTACTTGTCTTTTTCGTTTCTTGTCGGTTTTGGCTTATTTTTGCTCTTTTTGCCTTTATTATCCTTTCCTGCACATTAAGACACAAAAGCACACATTTTTTTCTTCTTTTGGCATGTTTTCTTGGCTTTTATTGGCAAAATCCCGGGTATTTAATGTATACAATTTAACACTTATCAATTCTCGAACTCCATTACTTCTAGATCAAAGTTTCTCAAAGCACAAGCTCTGATACCACTCGTTGATCCCAAGCCTTAATCGATTCTTTACCTTGTAAAGTGTATGTTACCTTGGATGAATCCAAAATAACAATGGTTGAGACTTTGTTTGTATATCAAAGTGCATGCGGAATCTATACCTTAATACTCTAGAAGTATTAATCAATGAAACAATACTAAATAATGAACAATGAATAAAACACAAAACGCTTTAATATTATTAGAACAATAATACGAGTACTCTTGCTTAGTACTAGGGTTACAACCTTGAAGCTATATGTTCTTTCTCTAAGATGTATATTTCTCTCTTAAGTATATATAAAACCTTAACCTAGGATCTCCTTTTATACACCACAAGGAGTCCTTTACAAGATAACTACCGAACTTTTAGGATCAATTACAATTATAATCATATACGAATCTTCCTAAAATATATAAGATATACATTCCATATTTATCTCTTTGCATCCTTATCTCCAAGTCAGCAGCATTAACCATCAGCAGTATTAACTTTTCTTCTAGCAGTATTAACTAACACTGGCAGTACTAAGTTTGTACTGGCAGTACTAACTCCATTAGTACTGTTAGTTATACCTTGGCAGTATTAACTCTTGATGAAGATTTATTCCCAACAATCCTCCCCTAAACTTGTGATTTAGCCTCTAATCTCAAGTTTCTTCTAGATTAAATCTTCTTGTCTTCTGATGATGATTCTTTCAAACACTTATCTACTTCTTCACTTGTGATCTGATGAACTTCAGTAGTTCATATGCTTGTGTGCTTTCTTGATCAACCTCCAATCTCTTACTCAGCATCTTTGATATCATTTCTTGACTTAGAGGATACTTCTTTTCTGTAAGCATATGTATGGCAATTCCATTTTGCATCAGCAGAATGTGAACTCCACAGAAATCACATAAACTCCAACTTATCAGATTATACTCATTCTGATTCATCCATATTTCACTCTCCTCATCAGGCTCAAAAAGTGTATGCAAGTCTCCCCACAGCATTAAATCATATCCTTCTGGTTTTGAGGAACTATACCTTTCTTTGACCAGCCTGTATAACTCCACTATATCTTGTCTATCAAAATCATATAACATCTCACTCAGAATCTTGTAGTTCTTTGAGCTTCCATCTCCTCTGATGATTTTGTAATACATGAAGTTTTCTGACAAAGTGTAAGTCTTCCAATCCACAATTGGATACTTTGTAGATAGAGACTCAACATCTACTGCAACATCTTCTCTTGGAACTATATCTAAATAATTTTTAAGTTCTTCTTTCTCATCATCTTGTTCCACCTTTTGTTTCTTAGCAGTACTTCTTGTTCTTCTTCTAGGAAGATATTTCTTCCTCTTTCCTGTAGTCTTCTTAGAGGTATCTTTCTCAATTTGTTCTTCTTCAATTTCTTGAAACTCAGCAGGCTTCTTCTTTTCCTTTTCAATTTCCAAATCCATAGGCACAAAGTTATGATTGAAATCCCATACCTTTTCAAAAATTGGCCTAATCTCATCATAGCTCATTCCTTCAAAGTCTTTCATCTTGTAATTACTTTGATTCTTCAAGTAGACAATCATGTTCTTCCTTGCTTGAGCTTCTGACTTAGGTTTATTCTTCAAATCCCAATACTTTTGAACTGAAGGATCATTCCAATCAATATCCTTAGTTGTCTTAGGTTCAGATGTAGCTCTTTCTTCATCCAATGCTAAGAGCTGTCTTGCTATCTCTTCATCTCTTGCTATTTGAGCTAGTAGACACGTTGGTTTACCTATACGAGTTTCTCACCAATTTACTTAATAGCATAATTAGATTAGATTTAGGAGTAGTTAGTAGTTTAAAACCCCCTCTTCAAAAGCCGAGATTTTTACTAGCTTTCTAAAAAATATAAAAACACAAAATACTCTTCCCTCAACCTTTAGACCTTAGTAACGTACAATTCGAACCTACCTCACTATTCACCTAGAGAATGTTAATACCCCCCCCAAGTCTTGCCTATACTACACTAAAACGGTTAGGTACTTGCGAGGAAGATGTGGATAATACGTCAAACGGCTGTGTCGTAATAATATATAGTATTTCCCGTTAGATATGAAAATTACTTTAGAAAAAGTAATAGTTTATCTTTCAAGTGTCGTATCCACGGCGAGAGATGAATTTGAAATTCACGAAAATGTTTCAAATTTAATGCTCGAATATATTTTTGATTTTGTTGTAAAACTAATTAAATTGAAAAAACTAGATTAAACTAATTATCAAGCAAGCTAATAAAGATATATAAAGAAAAATATGCTTGTCAAGTAAAAGTGATTAGATTCTTAAGTGTGAAGAACTTTTTTTTTAGATCTTAATGATAAACTAATTTCCGTCTAATAAATCGATTCCTCAAAACGTTGGCTTAATATTGAAAACGAATTTTTATCGAGAAATTAATTACTAATTTAATGCCTACTTAATCTTACGGCTTTGCCCGTTCGACTAAATAAAACACTAAACTAAATAATTTTTGCAAATTATTAATCACTAATAACTTGTTAAATTCCACACTTAATTCACTAAACACAAATTTACTCAACAAGCATAAAAGAAAATCTACTCACTAAGCATATTAATCAAATGAGCAAATGAAAACATATTAGTTTAAATAAACCTACACTAATGTATTGAAAAAGGAAAAGAGGAGAAACCGAGTCGAAGAACCGCAAAAGAACGAAAAACCACCCGATCTAATAATCTATCAAAATAAATAAGTTTAGGAGCTAAAAGCTTTAAACTTAAAATATTAAGCTAGTTTACTAGACCCTTAAGCTCCACGCCTCATGAGTTGACCGGTACCAAAAAGTCAAACAACAAAATTAAAAACACCAATTGTTAATGAAATACACCTAAATATCACAACTTCAATTTTCCTAATTTCTGTTTATACACAACGTGACCCACTCAATGGCCCAAATGACATTCTTCAAACCAAATAAGCCCACTAACCAACCGTGACCCAACTATGATTTTGGGCTTTAGAGAAATAAATTGGGCCGAGTAGTTATTTTTTACAACAGATTTATCATTTATGTCAATTAGCTAGAATTTCCATTTTTACACTAATTAAGCTAATACAATCTTGACTTTTGAAACTGTTTTAAGCTACGATTTTTGGAACTCGAATAGCTTAAAATGTAGCAAACACGCAACGAATAAGCACTAGAAATAAGCTATATTTAACTCTATATATTGAAACTAGATTAAGACTATTGAAACTAGAATAAGCTAATTGGTCCAACATATTAAACCAAAAATTTGTTAAAAGGAAAATAAGAAAATCGAAACACTATTTTGAAGAAATAAGTTTTGTAAAACCTTTGAACCAACAAATAAGCTCTCGAAACTTTTGGGTTGTCTAAGGCTTATCAGAATAAGTTGAGCTTAAAAGCTCTTTGCACAATCACTTTTCTTGTTCGAATCGAGCTTGTTTGAGAAGCAATAAGCTAAAACGAAAATAATGAAATAAGACGAACCTTGTTTAAACGATTTAAGCTTAGATCTAGGTAGAGTAAGCCATAAGAGTGCTTATTCTACTAGTGGAAATAAGCTGAGAATCGAGTAGCTTCAATAAGCTAACTCGAATAAGCACTTGAAAGAAATAAGCAAAAGAAGACGAGGAAATAAGCTAGGGCATAAGCAAACCAAAACAAATCTCTTTACCAAACTCCATATCTCATTAACCTCAAATAAGCTGTTTACAAACAACAAATAAGCTAAAAAAAGTTACAACATAAGCTGGTAAGAAGAAAAATAAGCTAACAGTATTTTTGGAGAAGCTAAAACTAAACTACTACATACTACAAAAAAAACTCACTCTCACTGCTGCATGCGTTTTATAATATATAGCCAAAGTTGGTAGGGTAATTTTGTAATTTTTGAGTCAATATGAATGCGTAATGAAAATGCATTGAGTGTCTGTCATGATCGCTTCCTCGTACACCTTTCAGATCCACCAATCTAATCTTTGCGTAAAACCAACGCATGCTTTTCCACCACACCTCCTCGTTCACATGCACTCGTACCACTTTTCTTTATAAAATTTTGAGGAATACCAATGCCATGTGTCGGCATTGTATTGGTCCTTCTCCACTAGTGGATGAGCATGTGACTTTTTTTGAATTAATAAGGATGCACGTGAGTTGCTACCCCTTTCTTCTCATTTGTTTTTTTATACATGCGAATTGCAAACACTCAGTTGTGGAGTATGGGATCTATCATGGGCTGAGGTGGGCCGAAGGACTTGAACAACAGTTGGGCCAAGAATTGATTTTAGTTAGGCTTGCTATGGCATTAAATTTGGATTAAGTCATGCATTGGGCTAGTAGCAATAGGGGCTGGCCCGGCCCTTGTAAAAGGTTTACTGGTCGGCCCAATAAACAAAGAAGGCACCGTTGAACTTGAAATCTCGCACTTTTTTCAATGGCATGCTCGGAAAATATTTATGACTTTGTCTTGGCTTTGAATTTTTGACTTTGACTTTCTGGCTTTGGCTTTGTCTTTTTGCACCCTTTCCAGTCCCGTGCTCGGTTTTGTCGGTTTTGGCTTTGTTTTTGTCCTTTTTCTGAATATCCGTTCCTGCACAACATAAATAGTAAAACAAGCATATATTTGGCATTTTATGTCCGTTTTTGGTCATTTAAGCTTGTTTTAATAGGTAAAAGGTATGTATAATTAAGCACATACCAGAGAGATTATTGTTTTTATTTTTTTAAGAAATGATGTATATGAATGAAGATTGTCCAATTACTCCCCCGCATATTATGATTCCGTATTTTCAATTGAAAGCTTTTTATAAAAACTTAGAATCATGAATCTAATCATGTGATCTTTAAATTATGTTTTTTAATAATAAAAAAAATCTTTTTAAATTTTTGTATTTTTTAATTTTTCTTTTGTTTTTGAAAAATGTATTTACATGTTTTTAATGTATGATCTTTTCAAGAAGATGACTTTGTCAGGGTTTCCAACTGTGTTGGAGTCATACATCTCATACCAATGCGATGAACTAGATACTCAAAGCGTTCTTTTGGAAGAGCTTTAGTAAATAGATCCGCAAGTTGGTATTCTGTCCTGACAAAGTAAAGTTCCACAGTACCCTTCTCAACATGTTCCTTAATAAAATGATACCGGATGTCTATGTGTTTTGTCTTAGAATATTAGACTGGGTTGCATGCGATATCAATGGCACTCTTGGAATCACATTACATCGGAATCCGGTTGTATTTGTATCCATAGTCTAGTAGTTGTGTATGCATCCAGATGACTTGTGCATAGCATGCGGACAAGGAAACATATTCAGCCTCAGCAGTAGACATCACAGTACAATCTTGTTTTTTCGAACTCTAACTTACGAGCTTTCCACCTAGAAATTGCAATCCTCTTGATGTACTTTTACAATCATCTTTACATCTTGCATGGTTCGCATCTGAATATGCAATTAGTTCAAATCCGGAATCCTTTGGATACCATAGTCCCATGTTATAAGACTGTCTTAGGTACCGAAAGATCCGTTTAACCTCTTTGAGGTGTTTGACCGTAGGACGTGCTTGATAACGAGCACATACAAAAGTAGCAAAAGCAATGTCTAGACGACTGGCTGGTAGATACATAAGCCCTCCTATCATGCGACTATAAGTCATTTGATCAGTAGGAGTGCCTTGTAAATCAGCATCCAGCCTCTCAGTTGCCATGGGTGTGCTCATGGAGACACACTCATCCATACCATGTTTCTTTAACAATTTAATCGCTTATTGTGACTGACTTATGAATATGCCACGGGGAGTTTGATAAACTTGAAGTCCAAGAAAGAACTTTAGTTCACCCATCATTGACATTTCAAAATTATTTTTCATTAGGTTTGCAAAATGTTTTGAAAAATCTGGATTTGTTGATCCAAAAATAATGCCATCAACATAAACTTGAATAAGTAATATGTCTCCCATGTGACATCGTGTGAATAAAGTCGGGTCAATAATACCTTTAGTGAAACCATGTTCAATTAAAAAAGAAGACAATTTGTCATACCATGTACGAGGTGCTTGTTTAAGACCGTATAGAGCTTTTTTTCAACCTGTAGACGTGATATGGGAATTCTGGATCAATAAACCCTTCAGGTTGGCTAACATAAACTTCTTCTTTCAAAGGACCATTGAGAAAAGCCATTTTCACATCCATTTGAAATATAGTGATACTCTTATGAGCAGCATAAGCAATGAACATCTGAACAGCCTTAAGACGAGCAACAGGAGCAAATGACTCTTCAAAATCAATGCCTTCTTCCTTCCTATATCCTTTTGCCACAAGACGAGTTTTGTTTCGAACCACAATATTTTTAGCATCACACTTATTCTTCCAGAGCCATTTGAGAGCAATAATATTCTTTCCTTCTGGTCGTGGAACGAGTTCCCAAACTTAAAGTCTCTCAAATTGATACAACTCATCTTGCATAGACTCAATCCAACTATGATCTTCCATAGCTTCTTTGATATTCTTTGGTTCAATAGTACTGACGGTTAATGCATACATGCATACCTCAGAATCTGTGTATAGCCGTTGGAGAGTCATGACAGGTTTGGATGGGTCACCAATAACATGGTCTAGAGGATGATCTTTTGTCTAAATGTGAGTTGAAGGTTGTACTTGGTGGAAATTCTGCACATTTGATGGTTCTAGATTCGTTGTAGATGACTCAATTTTCTCATGACTTGGAGGATTATATGGAACAAACTGTGAATTGCCATCAAAATCAGCAGAATCTTCTTGATTGAATTCATCAGCCTCTGTTAAAGAGATTGGAGAGGTTTGTTCATCAGATGTAGTTACAATGGGAGGAGCCTCATGTTCGTCAACAATAATTGAAGATGTAAAAGGTGAGTCTTCATGAAATTGAGTCGGTTGTGCAGCAGAATTGATAGGTGTATCAGAAAACTTCTTCTCAAAATAATCTTCACTGAACAAATTATCCAAATCTTCTTTAGATGGAGTATTCATTGTTTCTGCTGATGAATTATGATTGTTGAATCGTTGAAGCTCGGGTTCTAAACAATCGTGTTCAGAAGCCATAGTTGTAAGCTCGTCAAACTTGACATGAATGGTTTCCATAATCTTTTTGGTGCGTCGGTTATAGATTCAAAACCCTCTTGATGTTTCCGAATAACCAATAAAAACCCCAATGTCTGCTTTTGGTTTCATTTTTCCAAGATCATCTCGGTCATTTGTTGGATAACACAATGAGCCAAACACATGAAAATACTCAACATTCGGCTTTCGACCGCGTAATAGCTCATAAGGTGTTTTGTTATATCGTGTATGAATGATTGACCGATTTTGAGTAAAACAAGCGGTAGCCACTGCTTCAGCCCAAAGAAATTCAGGTAATCGAGAAAAGATAAGCATTGTTCGAGCAGCCTCAACAAGAGTACGATTACGTCTTTCAACCACTCCATTTTGCTGAGGCGTTCGAGCAGTTGAAAATTGTTGCATGATGCCTAACTTTTCATAATGAGCTTTAAGAGTCGCATTTTTAAATTCAGTACCATTGTCAGTACGAATCTTACAAACTTTGGCTTTATAATTCAACTGAGCTTGAGCAATGAATTTCTTGATGATCTCTGGAGTTTCATCTTTCGAGTGAAGAAAGTAAACCCATGTATATCGAGAATAATCATCCACTATCACAAGAATATATTTCTTTTCATTGATATCCATATGAATTAATTCCAATTTGGAGTGATCACTTGGAACTAATTTTGGTGGATGAGAGGCTTTCTTGCTTTTTCCCCTTTCATAGCAGAACAAAGGTGATCCTTTTCATATTTAAACTTGGGAAGACCATCAACCAAGTCAAGTCTGGTAAGATCGTTTATGGTACCGAAATTAAGATGTGAGAGTCTGCAGTGCCATAACCATGACTTTGTCGAGGTTGATTTGGACATCAAACAGACAGGTGAAGAAGCAGCCATGTCAGAAATGGAGATAGTATACAAATTAGATTCGCGTCCGCTTGTGAGCAAATCATCTCCTTTCAGATTACGCACGTAACATGTCTTGGAACGAAAAGCCACTTCTAAATCACCATCATAAAATTGCCCAACACTAAATAGATTATGTCCAAGAACTTCAACATAATATACATGGTAAATAGTGATATTGCCATGTATATAATCTCCATAGCCTGTGATTGCTTCAAAATTATCATTTCCAAAGCGAACGGTGCCCATGAATTTCTCAATGAAATTTCTCAGCAGTGATCGATCACCCGTCATATGCTTTGAACAACCACTATCAACAACCCACAGAACAATCTGAACTACCTGCAACACAAGAAGATATAGCACATGGACAAGTGGGCAATTTGACTACCCATTTCTGAACATAAACTGATGGTTTTTCAAATGAACGACTATTATGACCATTCGGTTTTGTATTAACAGGAGACCAAACAACATTTGGTTTTGATTCAAACCACTTTTTCCAAATTCGACTTGTTTGAATCTTGTTCTTCATGTATGTGCTTAAAAATTTATTTCGCAAATTTCTTTTCTTTGTCTTAGGAGCATTAGAAACCTTATTTTTAGCTTGTGAGGCACTTCCTACATCAATCTTAGGTTTGGAGACTACAGAAGTAGTATCTAAAGACTTAGATAGTGCCGACTTCTCAGAAAACCTAGTCTTGATAACTACATAATTAGTATCAGAAGATTTTGGTGTTCTAGATTTAGTGGATAAGGTTCTACGAACATTCGAATGCACATTTAATTAATAATTGGCAAGACATTTATCATCGCATGGAATAAGCACATTTTGCATACAAGAAACACATAACAAAGTTTTCGCTTTAGAAGCATTTCAATATCAATTACATTCTCTTTGTTTGAGATAACATTTTCAAATGTATTATCTGTTTGCTTATTTTTCCTAACGTAAACTGCTACTTTCTTTGCTGACTTCTTAGAGTTAGCTAAGACACTATTCTTGACATGTGAATCTCTATTCATTGGTCTTCTAACACTAGATGCAGCATTCATTCCTGTAGAAGATAAACCATGCTTAGTCTCGTTTGTTTGTGATTCATGTGTTGTGACAACTTTGTACATTCCAGGTGCTATGACATTTTTGTTTGAATTTGCCCCTCTTTGTTTGGCAGGTGAAGTCTGTAAAGTGACTGGTTTTGACACAACATGGTTTTCTTCTGATTTCGGAACATCCGTTGTCTTGTGAAAAACGTGTTTGTTTAAAGGTGTGACACAAAGAAGAGTTTGAGAACCATTTGTCTTGTCAAACTTAGTATTTACAGACTTACCTTTTGCAATATTTTCCAGTCTAGTTTTTAACTCAGATATGGTAAATAAAAGATTCTGATTCTCAGCACGAATAGCACCATATGCATATGTTTTCTCAGAGACATGAGCAATTAATTCATCCATTTCCTTTTGAGTTTGAGACCGTGTCTTTTTGATTGAATTGAAAAGCTTTTGATATTCTAATTTTACATTGTCACGTTCTTTTATCAAAGATTGCACTTTAAAATCCAAAGACACGTTCTCATCCTCAAGTTTCTCCATTTTTGAAATCCAAGAATAATCAAGAGGATTTGTGTTTTTATTCTTCAAAATTGAATCCCATTTATGTTTTTCTTTTTCATGTTGTAACTTTAATTCAAAATCAACACTTTGCTTTTCACATCTTTGAACATCTTTTTCAAGAATTTTTATTCTTGCTTGCAAACCCTCTTGAATCTCGATGGATTTCTTTTTAATTTGTTCAATTTCAGCATGGAGTGAATTGTCTACGCATTCATGATTTAACAACACACTTAGTTCAACTTCATGCTTGAGAGATACTTCCAAAAGTTGATCTTTCAAAAAATCATTTTGCTTCTCTAGTTCACAAAGTTCACTTTCTGTAGACTCAAAAACATCTTTCATCTCTTTTATATCCCTCTGAAATAGTGTCTTAAAGAATTCAAAATAGAACTGCAACTCGTTAACAATTGGTTTGACTTGATCTTGACAAAAATCATTGAGTTGTATTTCTTCAGGTGATGTTTGTGTAAAAAATGCTTACTCTTTTCTAGTGTTCTGTTGTAATAGCAAAGACACCCCCCCCCACTCCCCCCCCCCCCCACCCCCCCCCCCGCCGCTATTCAAAACCAACTTTTTATCTGTCTAATTCTTTGATCAAAGGTGACTCGCTTGGCATATTTTTTGATACTGGAATCTTAACCGAGGGAATAGAAGAAGAGGGAATAGTCTGCATTTCAAAACCAAATTATTAACAAAATTTTCATAAAACACATTTAATTTTTTTGTAGTTAATTGTCCAACAACTTTGTTTGTTTGCAACAGCAATTGGATCATTCATTTTTTTTTCTAGTCATTTTTGTTGACTTTTGAAAGCATCCTCAAGAATGTCCTCAGAAACTCTAACAATTCAAAGGAATTTCAAATATTACCTAAACTAGAATGCAACAATAACTTATGGACACTTTGAAATTGCTTGCTTGAGTGTATAAGGATTCGTATACCCCAAACCAAAGTATTAATGTTGGTCATACACGACAATGGTTTTGGTCCAAGCATAAACATTCCTTGTAACGAATTGCCAAGTTTTAAAATTAGATCAACATTCTTTTTCAGTTTGGCCTCAAGATCTAGAATGGTATCATGATAAGTATCCTCTTTTTCACTCATTTGCCTTTTTAAAATTGAGACTGAGTCCCATTTGTGTAATTCCCTCATTTTTCCTTGGTAAGTAATTTATTGACATCTAAATCTAATTTTTAACTCGTTGTTTTCGATGATCTCGAATGATATCTCGATCACGAACTAATTGAGACTGGGCTTGTTTATTATAAAGTTTTTCCCGTTCATCAGCCTCAAGAAATTCGTTAAGATAATTATTATCCTTATTAATACCCTCCAAAATCCGAGCCCTTTCTCTATACATCTCAATCTGACTAGTCAAATGCGTGTTTTGTGTTTGGACTTGTTTAGGCCAAATAATTCGTTGTTATTTTGCTTCCATCATGCATTTCTACAAGTTTTTCTACTGTGCACATAGATCAGGAAACTGTGTATCTTGTCAACACTGCCACTATTAATCTTACCCTTGAATGAATCAAAATTAATATTGCAATAAATTGATCACACCAAGGAACTAGTTAATAATTTTAGTATTAGTGGATCATTGTTTCATTATTTTCCATCGATGGATTGAGATTGTACCTCACTTATAAAAGCAGACTCATAGCTTGGCCATCATCAAAGTATGATCAAGCTGGTTAATTCAGGCCATTAAGCATAGTTTTTGCACTGATTTTTCTTCAATTTTCTTCATCCTTGAAACAATCAGCAAAGAGAAAATCATTCTTGCACATCAGTAATAATATACGCCACTTCATCCAGATTTCCAGCAACAATTGCTCCATGAAATACTACGTGCGTCATGAACCCTTGGCTTTGTACAATCACAAGCATCAATTTACCTTTTTCCACTCAGTTTGTAGCATTGAACAGTTGAAGTATTGACTGAAGATGGAGTGCGAAGAGTCCTTTGAACATTTCCAGTCTCATTTTGAGCATTCATTCCCTCAACAACTTCTTCTTGAACATAAGCTCGTCTGTTATTCCTTCCAGTATTGCTAGAATTCCTGCTTTGAATATTCACTCTATCTCCTTGAATGATTGCTTGATTTCTGGTGTTAGATGAAGCACGAAGATGATTATTTGTTGGATTAGAGAAATTTTGAGTAATGGCTTTTGCAAGTAGTAACATCGTAGAAACTAGAGGATCTTCAGAATTGTTGTGAACATCATCCTGCTGGTACTCATCATCATAATCAACTACAGACGTAGGATGTGTCACATAATAAGATGATGTTTGTCTGGATGATGAACCCATGTGTGCTACTAGTGCCAAAGGGTCATGAGATTTTTTTAACTTCTTTGCTCTTGATGTATTAACTAGTTTCTTAAATTGCTGAAGATAATCAAAAAGATCATCGAATGAATCCACTGTCAATCGTTTAGCAAGACGAACTTGAGTCACATATTTCAACCATTCCGGTTGCAAACTGTTCAGAAACTTTGTGTTAATTGTAACAGTTGGAAAGTTCATGTTATTTCGTTCCAAATCATTCATTAGCTGAGCAAAACGGTTGTAGACAGAAACAAGTGCTTCCCCTAGTTCAGCAACAAATTGATCAAATTCGTTCGTAAAACGCGTTTCTCTGTCAACTTTGTTTTGTATAGGTTCCCCTCATAATCGTTTCACTCGTTCCACATATCCTTGGCCGAAGTGCAAGCACCCAAAACCCAGAATATAAATCTCATTAGGAAATAGAAATAGAATCATATTCATGAGCTCCATTTCAGCATTAATAGAGGCTATAAGTCATTACCTTTCAAGATCTCCTACTTTGCAATTGTGGTATTGTCGATTCCTTCAGGAACGAAATTCTTAAAACTCGTAAGGCATCATCAAGTGCTTGAGAAGACACTTGCGGTTTTGTCTCCTCTTCGGTTTAATATTGTCTGAATCTACACTTGCCCATGGTAATATAACTACCCTTTCAAGCATGGGAAGGCCTATTTTCAGAACCGGCATCAGCAGAGATGTTGATGATGTTTTGGATGTCGACATGTCTTAAGATTCAAAGATTGGATATTTGTAAACAAAATGAGTGATATTTGTGATAATAGTATCAAATTCGTAACAAGTATCAAACTCCGGACAACACTGTTCCACGATAACAATTAGGCTGAAAACCAATACAATTCTCGAACATACACTAACTCGACAATACGTAGTAACAAACTCGATAATCTTTTAAACTCAGCAAACTCAGGAAATCTCAAACTAATAAACTCGAAAATCTTCCTTACTACAAACTTGGTGAATCAAATTATGAAAATATTCAAACAATTATGGAATATTAATAACCACAAATTCGATGAAACCGAAATTTATGATCAATAGATAATCCAAAAGTCCACTGAAATCAAATTCGATAAAACCGAATTTGATTTCCGAATTTGTAATTTTTGAGAAAATTTGTGTTTCAACACTTCAAATCACGATAAAACCATGAAATGAATGTATGTTAAGTCTTTTGAAAGCTTATTTCCGAGTTTCAACGTAGTAAAACCTTATTTCACAAATTTCAATAGAACCGAAATTGTGAAATATATAAACTCGATAGGTCACATGAATCTTGAAAAATTCTCACAAAAAGAACCTTAATTCTCTATTGGTGATTGATACCTCTTGATAGGTCACATGAATCTTGAATCAATCATATCGAACATGAATGCATAGAGAGAATAGTAGAGAAGGACAAGTATAGGAAAATACAGGGGAATGGTGCTATAAGAATAAGTAAAATGGGGAACGTGAGTGTTTGTTACAAATGGTGGCAATCCCCCTCGAAAATGAAGTGTGGATGGTAGTGAGTGGGTTAGGGTGTAGACTGTTGATTGGTGAGATTGCGGGCGATCCCTGACCAACAATGGTTAGCCTAACGTGTCACATTATATAGTTCCCAAGAGCTGTTGGGTAGATTATAGCTATTTCAGTGGGGTCGATTTATGCATAAAAGTAGGGCCTTATGACAAACTACTTTGACGATGAATGCAAGCAAGGGGTGAAACAGTGAATGGGAGCAGCTGATCGCGCAAATAGGCAGAAATGGCGACGATAGATCGACCGCTATTTGAGATGGGAGTCCTAGGGACGCTGTGGATATCGTCGACGGGGGTGCTGTATTTAGATCTGGCTAGCTTAGTGAGTACGTGTAGGGACTATCTTCATCGTTATAATTGAGCCTTAGTGGATATCGATCGTAAGTGTGTAGGGAAACTCGTGATAGCTATGGATTTGAGCGCGGATGCATGCTGTTATCTCTACGATGCATGACATGTACACTAGTGGAGGGGGGCACTTCATATCTCTGCTATCTCTTATGGATGGTACCGTAGGTTCTTTTCAGATGGTGGTTAATTCGGAGATAAGTGGCGCGAGAGGGGAACAGCTGCGAGCACGAAGAGAGGTAAGATTAGAGGGAGACGAGTGAGAGAGGATCTAAACATCACCTCGGATAGACGGTGTGGATGCATACAGGGTACATGGTAACACTGAACTATGTATATATTCATGTTCTAGCTACTTATGGGTGAATCTAGGCGATCTAGTCTAGACATTGTTGAACAACACGCGCGGATGATCGTAATTTATTTATGATCTAATCACGGAGTTTACATACAGGCGATCAGCGAGATGTACATATGGCGCACACGGTACAATGTGTACAAGCGCGGAGCATATAGCATATCACTATCTTCGATGGGGTGTCAGCGAGAATACTTCAATGCTCTAATTAGTAGAATATGCAAAGGATACGGAGTAGGCATCTGGGCGGTGCGAGTGAATATATGATGCTCATTTTCTCGTATATTAGATGACTCACATCTAACGAGATACAATATGATAAGCGCAGAGAACTCTACACACACACACTGAAAGTTAGCACTCTGTATCAAGAAGGCAAATGAGACACGTCACCACGAACTGTATTGCGTTACTAACGAATGACTTTTCTCTTAAGCGTAGTCTTACAATTGCGACTACCTTATTTATTGTACTGGTAATTTAACTGGTACCATAGATCGCTTCTCAGCTAGGGCTTTCTATAACTCTTTTGGAGCTTCTCATGTTATCAGACACTATTCATCAATAATGCGTAGGATATCCGATAGCTGAAGACCTATCGATGAACAACCTCATCCTATAGTTGTAACGATACATACTAAAATCGAACTCATACACAGTCCTGAATCACAACAAAATATGGAATAGCGCTCCCACTACATCCGATTAGGTCATCATGCTAATGACTCGTATACACGTCGATCTAGCCAACTAGGACTAGAACATGCTAGTTACCAACAAGAGAAGAGGCAAAGAAAGATCATCAAGACGCAAGACACAATAACTTCGAGAACACGGATCAAAGAAGTTAGAGAACACAACTATACTCACCATCCATGAAGTAATACTAGACCTACTTACTTGCGGGTCATGTTATTCTCTAAATAAGGCTTTTACTTGCGAGGGCTGACTCTTACAGACATTTATGAGCGTTAGTCTCTGAGAGCCTAGCTCTATATAGCTTGGGGATAGACTCCAAGTTCGACCAAGTCTAATAAATATAGACTAAGCACAAGCTGAACATACTACCCAGTAGCCCTGTAATCCGTTATAAGCAGACATATCTAGACTATTAATCACACGATTAACACCATACTACCGATGTCTCATCACGACTGAAATGGACACATACCCTAAAGATTAGACACGTATAGCAAGAAAGAAATCATAACGAGTAAAAGACACATCCAGTTGGTAACATAACTAACGATGTGAACGTATAAGCAGAGAATCCAAGAACGGAGAAACGTCAGAAACGATTCCACCGATGCAAGGATAATGGAAAGACTACTTCTACTACTTATCGATATGTGACTGTTTTCCTCTAGCCCACTTACTTAATCGAGTGATTTACTATCCATTTAAGACAGTACACTTATTTATGTGAGAGAGGGAGCTAACCCATTCTTGGTAATGATAGTACTCCTTATGCATACGCGAGGTTTATGCGCGATTAGTGAGCTATCACACCGATGACAAACAGTTACTACTAATATTGATGTAATCCAGAATAGAAATCATATCTAGTATAAAATAATATAAAATAAAATTTAAATTATAGTAATAATTTTAATAAAATAAATATATAGATTATTCATATAATTAATAAATATAAACATAATATAACCCGAATCCAGGAGAATTATAAGTAACGAACCGACCGGAAAAGAACCGTGGAAACCTGACCGACCTAGCCGTAACGAACCGCTTTATAAATTTTATAAAAAATAATTGTATAATAACACACACACACACACACATATTTTAAAAAAAATAATTTTAAATAAAAATTATATACGAACTATAACATACCTCCAAGAATTGGTGTCATCAAATGCAAAACCTCTTTACTATTATCAGGGGGGGGGGCTGAATTATACCTGGGACCATTTTTCGCTAAATAAACATTACTATCTGCGAATTTTGCATCACACTAGTTCAAAGCTCATAGTAGACCTACTTTCTCTTGAGGGGGGGGGGGTGGGGGGGGGGGGGAGGGGGGGATGGGGGGGTGGGGGGGGTTAGCAGTGGGGAGGGGGGGGATGGCTGGGGGGGGTAAAGTAGACGAGCTCACGCAACCTAGCTATGGCAATCCTACTTCATACATGTCAATTCAATAATCGTCATATTCCTTTTTACAAAGTACATTAAATCTAAATATGTACCATTTGCCGAACGTTATTTCAAAACGGCTTTAAACCGTTATATAGCCTCTAACCCTAAAATCCATGAAGGGTTACATAACTAAAGTAAATATACAAGCAACTAAAGCATATAGACAAGTATTAACACCTCTCATTTGAAGTATAAATTTCCCTCCAAGTCAAGTATAAGTTTTCAAAGCACAATGTACAAGTCATTAACAAAGAACATCTAAAATAGCGTTTTAATAACCTCCGTTTTCATTCTAAATTCTTCCACCATCACTTGTGTAACAAGCTACTAACACTCAATATACAAGTGTAAACCCTAATTATTCTATTCATAAGCTTTCATATACATCTTTTTTTACCTCAAACCCATAATTCCAAAACCCTAAACGAACCTAAATGGATCATTTGACCCGTTTACTCATTTTTGACTATTTCAATCCCGAACGATCAACCAAGAGCTATTGTAAACTCATAAAATGAGTTTACAAATCATTATCTATCTCTATCTTAGTAATGTATAAGCTTAGAAAACCCTAATAAACCCATTGCAAGCCCTAATTTAAACCAAGGCTTATTCTTTCCATTTCGACCCATTCTAGTTCAAACCACTAATCAAATCTCATTAGTAATCCATTATATACTGCCTTAGATTAGTATTCTATCATTTTGAATCAAATGTACATGATCTATAAGCCAAAGAAAGCCAAAGAAACCCTAATCGCACCCTATGAGAATCCGCGACCTTATTTACTCAATTTCGACACATTTTAACTCAAACCACTTGCTAACTTTCATTAATAGTTCATCATACAGACCGTAAGGACAATGTATTACACACCCTTGTTCAATTTCTTGCGAAACATAATCTAAAAACTTGAATTTGAGCCCTATATTAACCGAAACAACCCGCGACAGTGTCTTGTCTTCATTTTTTACCCATTTTAAAACATCACCCATGTGCAAGCAACTCCATGAGTCACTTCCATGTGCCCTCAAGTAGCTTACCCACCTGCTCCATCCTTTCCATGGCCAAAATCAAAGCCACATGGGTCTCTTTTTAACCACAACAGCCGCGGCAGCCATATATAGTGTCCACACCATCATTCTAGCTTCCTAGACCTCCACATCTGATATTATAGCTTCTACACATCATATTCTAGCTATTACACATCTCTTGATCAGATCTCATAAGTTCCTTAACCCCCTTGCCTCCATTTGACTATAAATAGGACCTTCCATACTTCATTCATTCTCATCCCCTACTTCTTCTTTCTATAACCCAAGTGAGCAAACATTCTCTACTCCATATGATCCTAGGATCATCTAAGAAGATCATTCAAGCAAATCCTTGAAGATTTGAAGCCTCGGGAACAAGATACAAGGCGTACGAGTGGAAATACTACCCGAAATGACCCATTTCCACCATTTTTGCTCCTTGAAGCTCAAACCCAGGTTCTAGATGTATACCTTCTTCCTTCTACACTCTGTATGAATGTTCATATGATCCAAAATATACTCTTTGTTTAAAGTTTTCATAACTCAATTCATGCTCATTTTCCATTTTGATTCCAAAACGTACGCCCGAAAATCCCCTAATTTCATGTTTTTTCCTTAAAACTAAATGTCATAGAATGGTAAATGTTGTTATAAATATTCCCTAGCATGCTTAAACTAATGTTTAAAATAACCAACTTTATTGATTATTGAAGGAAATTTGAACTTAAAACCCGTGTGGTTTACATTTTAAAAAACCCTAAATTGACCCGTTTTGCTCTTCCCTAAGCTTAACGAAGTTGTTTATTTTAAACTTGTGTTCGTAAAATCTTCATATTTTAGATTAATATAATCTATAAATCTCTTTTGTAAATTGTTAAAATAAGCTTTCAAGGTAATTTGGACATGTTTGAATTATACTCCATGCAAGGGTAAATACGTAACTATTCTAAAATCATAACTTTTTCAGAAACTTATAACTAAAAGGACTAAAAGTGTCATTTTATCAAAGTTATAACTATAGGGGTCTATTATGTCACTTTTCAAAGTCCAAGGTTTACTTGGTATATCTTTCAAAGTTGAAGGACCAAAGTCGTAAAAATGCAAACCCTAGGGGTCTACTTGCAATTTTCCAAACCCCAGGGTCTAAAATGTAACATTTTGAAAAAGTATAAAAACACATTCAAAACATTACCAGACATAACTTTAATTAACGCTTGACGTGCTTAACATTTCTAGATATTGAATAAAACGCTTAAAACCGATCATCCGGAAGCTATATTGTACCACAATACTAGGGAGCTTCATATTAAGAGGTTTCATCTTGGTATTACGTTCTGACTGAGTTGTTGGGTTTACGATTTAAAGTGCCCTAGCTCCTCAAATGTTTACTGAATGACTTCTGAATTATGATGGCCCGAACGGTGATACAATAATTCCAAACTCTTCAATCAAACTCATAACTCTTAAAACTAAAGTTCTAGAGTACAATCTTCTTAAGACTTGACATATTTACTCAGGTTGCGTGACGTGGCTGTTTACTATCATTTTGCTATATCAACCTTCCCCGGTTAAGATTATGATAAGGTCATCAGCTTTCATTCTAAAATATTTATTACATCTACATATCAGGCGAAGTTCATAACCTCGCCTTTACTCATTTTACATATTTTATAAACCTGCGAGGGGGATACATGCTTGTTACAAACTCTTTTACATACTCGTTTATCTTATAACAATGTGATTACTTTTCAAAGACTTATACATGCTTAAACCACGAATACAAGTGTTTTTACAAGTTCTATGCTATTCTGATATACCATTACGACTAATGTCTAAGTTACTTTATGCCAAAAGTCTCTCATTATCATGGACCATTAATCACTTACGGGTGAACGCGAATATTGTGGATAGATCTATCGGGATTGACGAATCCTGTTTGTGTTAGCCGGATAGGTAACCAAACACACAATATTTGAATTTCATATGTATATGGCAATTACCTACACCGAGGGCCATTATCTCTATATACATATATATCACATCATTTTTGGTATATATATACACTAGTCAGTTTGTATGCCATTAGCTTAGACCAGACAAGACCAAACAGACCAAACAAGGCAATAACGGGATAATACATTGTTACTATGATAATTGTATTCGTTGCAATTATTACTAATAACGGGTGTATAATAACAATATCATTTTACATAATAATTATGTTTATACAATTATTACACTATGACTTGTATTCAAATTGTTTATATCAAACCTATGAATTTCATTCAACCTTTGTGTTGACTTTTTAGCATGTTTATCTTAGATTATTGAAGCAATATATGGCACGGAGCGGCTTAGACTTGAAGATGGCTGAACTGTTATCATTCACACATTATGTTTTAGATTTTGGGACATGCCTTTGTAAAACTCTGATTTGAAATGAATGATAACGTATCTTTTGAACAAACGTCTCTTTTGGGTCGTTTTTTATGATTATGATTGTTGTTTCCATGAAGTAATACCTTAGATTAGCTTTCGCTGCTATATGTAAAAATAGGGGTGTTACAGTAGTGGTCAGAGCCCTAGCATTCCCATGTCTTTGATTATTGTTCTGGTTATGGCGGTTGTTGTTCCGGTAATTTCTCCAGTTGTTGTTGTTGTTGCCACCCTGATTGTTGTTGTTGCCATTCTG
>BQNB010037079.1:0-49688 GCA_026074375.1 Tanacetum coccineum | reverse complement strand
TCTCAATCTTTGTTATTTTGGATTCTTCCAAGGTAACAAACTCTTTATATCATAAAGAATCGATCAAGGCGTGGGATCACCAACGTCTAACGTACAACCATAACATCTCAACTCGTCCGTTGAACCTCTAACGTATAACCCTAACATCTCGACTCATCCGTTGAACGTCTAATGTACAACCATACCATATCGACTCATCCGTTGAACGTCTAACGTATAACCATAACATCTCGACTCGTCCGTTGAACGTCTAACGTACAACCATAACATCTCGACTCGTCCGTTGAACCTCTAACGTATAACCCTAACATCTCGACTCATCCGTTGAACGTCTAATGTACAACCATACCATATCGACTCATCCGTTGAACGTCTAACGTATAACCATAACATCTCGACTCGTCCGTTGAACGTCTAATGTACAATCATACCATATCGACTCATCCGTTGAACGTCTAACGTATAACCATAACATATCGACTCGTCCGTTGAACGTCTAATGTATAACCATACCATATCGACTCGTCCGTTGAACGTCTAATGTATAACCATACCATATCGACTCGTCCGTTGAACGTCTAATGTATAACCATAACATATCGACTCGTCCGTTGAACGTCTAATGTATAACCATAACATATCGACTCTTCCGTTGAACGTCTAACGTATAACCCTAACATCTCGACTCGTCCGTTGAACCTCTAACGTATAACCCTAACATCTCGACTCATCCGTTGAACGTCTAACGTATAACCCTAACATATCGACTCGTCCGTTGAACGTCTAATGTACAATCATACCATATCGACTCATCCGTTGAACCTCTAACGTATAACCCTAACATCTCGACTCGTCCGTTGAACGTCTAACGTATAACCCTAACATATCGACTCGTCCGTTGAACGTCTAATGTACAATCATACCATATCGACTCATCCGTTGAACCTCTAACGTATAACCCTAACATCTCGACTCATCCGTTGAACGTCTAACGTATAACCCTAACATCTCGACTCGTCCGTTGAACGTCTAACGTATAACCATAACATATCGACTCGTCCGTTGAACGTCTAACGTATAACCATAACATATCGACTCGTCCGTTGAACGTCTAATGTATAACCATAACATATCGACTCGTCCGTTGAACGTCTAATGTATAACCATAACATATCGACTCGTCCGTTGAACGTCTAACCCATAAACATATCGCCACGTCCGTTGAACAGTCTAATGTAAAACCAAACATATCGACTCATCCGTTGAACGTCTAATGTACAACCATACCATATCGACTCGTCCGTTGAACGTCTAATGTATAACCATAACATATCGACTCATCCGTTGAACCTCTAACGTATAACCCTAACATCTCGACTCATCCGTTGAACGTCTAACGTATAACCCTAACATCTCGACTCATCCGTTGAACGTCTAATGTATAACCCTAACATATCGACTCGTCCGTTGAACGTCTAATGTACAACCATAACATATCGACTCGTCCGTTGAACGTCTAATGTATAACCATAACATATCGACTCTTCCGTTGAACGTCTAACGTATAACCCTAACATCTCGACTCGTCCGTTGAACCTCTAACGTATAACCCTAACATCTCGACTCATCCGTTGAACGTCTAACGTATAACCCTAACATATCGACTCGTCCGTTGAACGTCTAATGTATAACCATAACATATCGACTCGTCCGTATAGAACGTCAATGTATAACCATAACATATCGACCTCATCGTTGAACGTCTAATGTATCAACCCATACCATATCAAACGTCCCGTTGAAACTGCTAATGTATAACCATAACACAGCGAGCTCATTCCGTTGACCTCTAACGTATTAACCCAAACATCTCACTCGTAACCGAATAACGCTCTAACGTATAACCCTAAACCTCTCGACTCATCCGTTGAACGTCTAACGTATACGCCTAAAATCACGACTCCGTCCCGTGAACGTCTATGTACAATCAAACCATAATCGACTCAGCTTTTATCCTCTAACGGTATAACCTATAAAAAGTTATATATTTTAATAAAAAAAGTATTATATATTTTATAAAATATCACGTTTATATAATAATTATTAGCGAAACGAGAACCGGACCGACCCGGCCGAAAACGAACCAATTTATATTTTATTGTAAAAAGTAATATATTTTATAAAAAACGTTATATAAATTTATAAAAAATTATTTTTATACAATAATTAATATACGACGAGGAACCGACCGACCCGGGCCGAAACGAACAATTTACATATTTTTATAAAAAGTTATATATTTCATAAAGTTTTGTAGGTGATTAAATGTTTTATATTAAACATTTAGGGTCGGCATTTTCGACCCAAAATTGCAAAGAAATGGCGACCCTAAATTCCCCCGAAATTTAACGAAAATTTTCACCCTAAATTAAACAACCCCGGCCATATCTTTAACCAAAGTTTTTTTTTATATAAAAAGTTTAGGGCTACTTGTCGACCCAAAAGCTGCACATTATTATCGACCCCAAAATAATGACTAAAGATTTTATATAAAAACACTTAGGGTCGACATTGTCGACCCAAAATGTCAAAGCAATGTCGACCCTAAATTTTATCCATATAGATCTGTACACAGCTCCATGACTTAACCCAAAAACACAAAAACACTTTACTCCACCCACAAAAAACAGATCGAAACATATTTACTCCACCCCAAAAATTTTAATTATTTAACAAATATCAAAACACCCCCGCGACACACCACCACCGGAACCACCGCACCACTCACCGCCACCACCACTGCATAACCCACCACCACCGCAGCCACTCACACGAGCACACGAGCACAATTTCCACAGCCACCACCATAATTCTAAACCCCTCTAAATCATAATTCTTAAACTTCAAAACCCTCTAAATCATAATTCTTATACTTATTCGTGATTATAATTCGTTTTTGGTAAAAGGGTTAATTATAATTCGTTTTTTATAATTTTTTTATTTTGGTTTTTGTTTTTGTTAATTATAAAAACAGTTTAATTATGTGTGTTAGAATGTTTCTTGATTATAATTCGTTTTTGTTTTGGACAGTTTGGCGAGAAGCAGCTGAGTCGAAGCCGAGTCGACGAGCAGCCGAGTCGAGTCGAGTCGAGAAGCAGTCGGGTCCACAAGACAGCCGAGTCACAAGTATGTTATTTTTTTATCCTTGTTGATTGTGATTTCTAGTGTAAAACGCAAATCCAAACACTCCTTGACATTGTAAAACGCAAATCCAAACACTTCTTATGTTTATAATTTGATGTTTGTTCCTTCATTAAATGTATATGTGTTTAGGATTTTAGGATTTTAGTGATTAATTTCGGAAAATCCCCGTCCGAAGTTAATCAACCTATAGAAAACCCGTCCGAAATTAATTTATTAGAAATTAATTTCGGAAAGTCCCCTGTTTGGGACTGCTTTTTGAATGTTTTGTCTCATTTAGGATATGAATGCGTATAACTGTTTTACTATTTGAGATGAGATGATTTCCGACAGTGTTTCTTCCTTTACTCCTACGAATATTCTCAAACACATATTTGGGGATTGAGGGGAAATAGCTTGCCCGAAATATTGCTCAAATATAAAATGTTATACGCATTCATATATTGAGACGGAAACATTCAAAGAGTGGGTTAGATTGCCTTCCATATTGCAGCTAGGTAAAACAAAACAATTCATATTCATTTGGTTAGTATGACCTTTTTTATTCATAGTTTTGTTAATGACCTTTTGGTATAAAAAAATAAAAATCATTTATTTGAATATTGTTTTTTTTTTTTTAAATTTGCAACGCAGTTATGACAATTGATAAGAGTTGGACCACTACATCCAATCGTAATTCCGATGCATTTTTAGATGGTCTTTTTGCATTCATCAAGCATTGTGAGCCATTGTTGCACCCCATCACACGAAAGATCCGTTGCCTTCCATCCTCTAGGAAATTTTGCAAGCATGTTGAATAGTCTTATGGGGGAAACAGTCCGGCCACTTCCCCTTGCTTGCGAGTGGGAAGAAATTCCAGAGGCGTTTAAAGCCCATATTTACCCTACACTTGAGGTATTAATTGTTTATTTTACTTCTATCTTATTGTTATCGATGTTTAGATATGCGTGTTATGTTTAAATTGTTTGTTTTATTAAATGCATATGTTATATGAGAGCTATTATCAACCTCGCGGAAGGTACAATAACCATGACAAAGTGGTGATTGCATAATGTATATACGATGGTGGGAAATGGTGAAGTCTTGGGCCTCGGAACTTAAACTGAGGCTACTTTGGCGCAAAAATAAAAACAAGAATCAGGCTGCATCATATACAAAACATGGATATCGCCCCGATGAGCAAAAGAATCATTCACACCGCCAAGCCGAGAGTGTGGGGAGACAAGAACCCAAGATTAGTGGAAATGAGTTGTTTTGACTGTGGTCCCATCCGAATCAGGTGTCGAGAAGCTTGCAGAATGCTGTTAACCGAGCAAAGAACACGATATTAAACCCTCAAGGAAAAAATAATATACGCGCAAGTGGAGGAATGAAATAGTAAAGACCTTTATAGATTTGTGAAATTTAAAGTTTTTATATAGTTAAAATTATACTCGTTATTAATTTGATTTGAATATTGTATAGAAAGTCGAGGAAGGGCATTGCGAAGACCTCATTGAGACGTGGAGGAAGGGTCACTCCAAGTAAAGTAAGACTGGCGAATTTTAAAAACTGAAACAAAACAAGCCGAGATACGTAAAGTAAAGATTAATCTCGTTACATATCTTTAATAACTTATTTTATTTGTTTTTAAACCTTCTTTCTTCTTTCATTTCTTTTCTTTCACAGTTGGATATGAAGGCCATGGCAAGATAGGAATTAAAGCACGGCATCTCCCCGTATCAAGACCGATCAAGAAAACATGATGAGTCTATCCGAGTGACAACCGCCAGAATATGTCCCCGGCATGGGCAGAAATACCACACCGAGGTGGTGCTCAATCTCTCGCAGGCGCACACAATCGTGCATATGGAATGATATGAAACGGGATCAGATGACTCAGATATGAGGCAAAACAAAGAGCACGAGAAAGAGTTGTAAAGAAGCAAGTGATGGAGGCACACATGGCTTATTTAGCTTCGTTAAAGGCTAGATCAGGCGAACCAACGGCTAATGTGGCGTACAAAATACTGAGTCGATTATGGATAGCCCTAGGTCAAGTTTTATTAATGCACTACAACTCACCAATAGTCTAGACCATTTACCCCATCCTGCTATTTAGGTCTTGTAACCCCACCCCCACCGCGTTCCTTCTATGTCCCCCCCCGCCCCAACTTCACCCCTAATTGGGGCTCATTTACTCCAACCTACACCAAGTTTTCCCTATAATCAACCACTCCAACCACCGTCCAACCACTCAACCTCCCTACCCCGGCCACTTCTCCTCCCTTACCGTCACCATATAATACATTCAATAAACAATTGTTATCAACCCTTTCGCACAACACTCAACTCTCGCCCTCTACTTCTAATACTCAAGCCCAACGTCCCCACTATACCCTTCTTACGAATCCTCATATGAACGATTCGCGGAGCTGTGACCAATTGGCTCAAGATTTGGCTCGTGAAAAAAATAACGAGTGCTCATCAGGGGAGGAGGAGGAGGAGGAGGGCGAGCAACAATCAGGTGATGACTATTCGTCGGAGGAGGAGGAGTAGGCGTTTTTATGTACTATCTTAGTAATTGTAATAACTTTTAGACTTGATTTGTAATAACTTTTAGACTTGTTATCGTATTGTGGATTTGTTGAATGGTAATTTATGGTATTGTGGTATTGTAACGTTTTGTGATTTGTTATTGTATCGTATTGTAACGTTTTGTGATTTGTTATTGTATCGTATTGTAACGTTTTGTGATTTGTTATTGTTATTGCCGAATTCTGGATTTTTGAAATGTAGATTTTTTCCGGAAAAAATCTGGAAAACTGGCTTGGTGAGTCCAGTTTTTTTTTTGCCCAGCAACAGTTTAGGGTCGACATTGTCGACCCTAATATCACACTTAGGGTCGACAATGTCGACCCTAAACTGGGTGGAAAATCCGATTTTAAACAAATATAAAACTTAGGGTCGACATTATCGACCCAAAAAATAAAGGGTAATGTCGACCCTAAATTTTTAATAATTAATTTGTTTTTAATATTAAAACGTTTTTAATAAATAAAAAAAGTTTAGGGTCGACATTGTCGACCCAAAGTCTCAAAGACAATGTCGACCCTAAAATTAGTCAACTTTTTTGGTGGAAATGTTGTGGTCCCCACTGTCGACCCAAAATGCAAAGGAAAAAGTCGACCCAAATAATTTTGGGTCGAATGGTTTGGGTCGACATGTTAGGGTCGAAATTGTCGACCCTGAGTACTTTGGGTCGACACCCTTTGTAACTTAGGGTCGAAATTGTCGACCCTAAACCCTTATATTGTTGTAGTGATACTAAAGTCGTTTCTCTAGAATATATAAAGACTTAAAATACACTTGTAACTCGAAGGCTATAAAAGATGTCATTTTCCTATTTATATTTATAGGTTGGTATGCACACCTGAATTTAATTACTACTTTAAAGTCATTTGGTTCGTCGTGCCTAAAGAGTGTGGTCCCTTTAAGTAGCGTGTTTAGGCTAGTAGATAGATAACTACATTTGAAGTTTAAAGATCACGTACGTACGTATTTGATTTGTCACAATATACCTATTTTCTATTTTATACGCCTATGCATTCATGTGGCACAAAATAAATTGGATGACAAATACGACGGTATTGTAAAGGTATTCGTAGTAGAAGTGGATCCACTAGGGTACGGCGGGCTAGCATGCCACCGTAGTAGAATTTTTGTCAAGCTAGAATTAGTAACATCGTGTATACAAAATAAGTTTTGTTTCAACACAAAAGTTGATTTTATATCATACTAAATTTACACCAAAACAAAAAAGTTCTTTTTTATTTTCAGTGGATCCAGTTAAACCTGCTCGACTATATATATGTAGCTCCACGCCATGCAGGCTAGCTAGTTTTGGCACCCTTCGACCAAACCATATTTAACTTGATAAAAGTAACCAAATTAGTAAATATCGAGCATTTAGCTTCTAATCTGAATGTTATGAACACATGGATAATTAAGTGACTACTCAATATCATATAGGTTTGTAACCTACTCCACTAAACTTCTCTACTTATTTAAATCGTACGAAAAAACCAAATATCTTCTTTTTTATTTAACGACGAAAAGACCAAATAATTTTTATCCTTAGAACATAAATTATAGAAACGAAAGTGTTTTCATTGCCCACAATGATTCACCATTCTTCATTAGTAAGGCAACATGATATTTTTTTCTTTTTCTTTATCTGCAATCAATGTTAGTATTTATTTATGGATGATCAACATCTATCAACTTCATTTCTTTATATCTTTTTGACGAACCACGTAAATATTCCACCTTCGATCTCCCATGACAAATGTAAACTCCTTCTTAGCTCCCTTCTTAGTTTCAGCTTCCAAGAAGATAGACTCATCTTGAGCTTATTAACGGTTTCGTCCCATGCCCTAATCGAAGACATGTTTTCGCCTACCATGATACCTAAGTATTTAAACGGCGTATGAAGAACCGAACAACCAATCAATGTAGCAGCCTCTAAAACCTGAGATTCCGGTATACCAACACCAAGGAGTTGGCTTTTCTTCAGATTAATGGAGAGGCCGGATAATAAAGAGAAACAACGAAGAGTGTGCATGATACCAGTCAAATTACCACGAGACCATTCACCGATAAAAACTGCATCATCCGCATAAAACAAATGGGAAAGAGTCATTGAAGAGTCAATCTTAATACCTGTAAAAATGCCTGCTTCGATAACACGAGAGAAAGATAAGTGTAAAGACTCCATGATAATAATAAATAAATAAGGAGCCAACGGATCCCCTTGTTTCAAGCCCCTATGAAACTGAAACTCTTTAGTAGGACTCCCATTAACAAGAATGGAAGCCATACTAGAATTTAAGATACCTCGAATCCACGAACACCACTTAACACCGAACCCAAACGATTTAAGAACATCACCCAAATAATCCCACCGGATAGAATCATACGCTTTAGCAAAGTCGATCTTAAAAACCATAGCACTATGTTTTTTATGATGGCATCGAGCAAGGAGCTCGTTAATGATAAAAGGGCCATCCAAAATTTGACGGTTAGGAAGAAACGCTGTTTGAGTTACTTTTTTAAGTTTTCTTTTTCTTCTTATAAGTTTCGAACTAAATTCATCGTGACTAGGGGTGTTTTTTTTTTTTGAACGGCAACTTTATTAAAAAACTAGCAAGGAGCTAGAAAGACATTACAAAGAAATAAGATAGGGGTTTTTTAACCAATACTCCCAAGAAAAAACCCTATTACATCTACTAGAACACCATAAAAAGGACCAAGAAACAATGTCATCAAAAATCGTCGAACGATTAGGAGGCGAAGCGTCAAAGACCAACTGATTTCGAAGCCTAACTTTTTTTGGTAAATTCGAAAATCGAATCGAACCGAATTCAAATTTTACTTAAACGAGCCGAAAACCGAATTTGAATTCGGTTCGGTTTTCGGATTGAACCGAATAACCCGAATTACATCATTTTTCAAATTTTAATTATATAAATTTAAAAAAATATATACTTCAAGCTTAAAATGAGTTTTTTATTAGTAGGATAAAATTTTAATAGTATTTTTATATATAAACATATATAAAAAAGTATATATATATATATATATATATATATATATATATATATATATATAGTGGGATTTTCTTTGCAGAACCACTTTTTTGTACAGAACCAGTCTTTTTACTCATAATAATGCATGATATACATTATATTAATGCAAGATAGCATTTTTGTAAATATTTATAACTTTTTTATATGAGTCAGGGGTATTTAAGGAATTCCAAATAACTATTTACTCATAAAAAGATAAAAACTGTCTTTTATTTTAGGGTATTAGTTAATTCACACGTTTGTCGGTTTTTTCTCTCTCACAAACCCTAGTTATATCTTTCTCAGCCACCACTAACACAATCTAAACAAGCCTTTTTTTCTCCTTTATCAATTTAACATCATATACATATGATCTAAACCTAATCCCACAATCAAACTCAAATTCGAAAACGATGGGACGAAAAAGAACCAGAGAGGTTGTGTCGAAGGCTGTGTGATGAAAGAGAACCAATGAGGTTGTGGCTGGAGGAGGAGGACAGCGCCGGTGATGGTTCGAGAAGGATGGAGACGGCGGTAGTGAAACGACGGTGCAATGAGTTTACGATGGAAAAAAGGTCGGTATTTTATTTTATCTATTTGAGATTTCTTTTTTATTACAATGATTTTGATTCATGAAGTTATGGCTTAGAACATATATGTTTACAGATCTGGATCTAAATAAATTTCAAAAGTGATATGGATAACATAAATGTTTTATATGTTTATAGATATGACTCGTAGTAGTAGAAATTTATGTGCATCTTAATTCACTGTTTGCATTTCAACTTGAAACTTGGGTGCATTTATCATTCACAAGCCTCTAAAAAATGAGGTAAGCTATATTAATAGGAGCATAGACTTGTATCCCTTATATACTGTTCGTGAAATTTGTTTTTGTTTTACGATTGCTGGAAAGGTATTAAGTGAATATGTTTCTTTAAAAGTTTTAGATTGCTGGAAAGGTATTAAGTAAATGCGTTTCTTTAAAAGTTTTCTTTATGTCAAGTTGGGTATACTGTTGATCAATGCGTACACTTGTATCTGTATATTTAGTGAAGCAATAATTTGAACTTTTAGCTATAAGCTCTTAGAAAGGAACCAACATGAGAAGCTAAACTCAAGACTAAAGGTGTATACATAGAGGAAGGCAATAACAACAAAATCAGTATGTGCTTTCTATTCTACCTATTCTTTTGTTTCCTTTGTTAAAAAAAAAATCACACTTGGGCATTCAACAGATACTTATCTCGAGTTTTGGACAAAAGGTTGGTATATAGTGCACCGCAAACATACATGTTTTTGGAGGTGTGATGCAAATGATCAATGGTTGCACCCTTACTTTTAGATGGGGTGCACAAATGTTTTCAAAACTGTACTTATATGTTCTCGAAGTTGTGCATATACGTTCTCGAAGCTGTGCATATATGTTCTCGAAGAGTTCACACATGTTATTTCAAGAGTGCACATTTATGCTTAACAATATACATTTGTATTTGAATTGTATTTCATTTGATATCAAATTTTGTGTACTGTATTTATATTTATGTTTTTGCTTTCTTATAAATTTAGAGATTAAATGTACATATTTATGTTTTTTGTATAAAATTTTAAAATAATGTTCACTAGAAACATATGTGCAATTATCATTTTAAGAAAAAAAATAAGTTTCATGGCTAAACAATTATAAAAGAAAAAAAAACACATATGCACTTTATTTTTTTAAACTTGTATGCAAGTAACATATATGAATTTCTATAATATTTAAAAAAAATATATGCATCGCATTTTTTTTAAAATATATTTGCTAAAAAAATAAAAATAATAATTCTGAAAAAAATTAAAAAATAAAAAATTAAAAAATTAATTCTAAAAATTTAAGGCTTAATAAAAAACGTTTTTTTTAAAAAATATTCAAAAAGAAAGTGAAAATGTGTTTTACTATTTTACCCTTTTGAATTAAATAATAATAATACTAAATTCTTATTGGTCCAAAGTTGGTTCTGTAAGTTCTGTACAAAAAAGTGGTTCTGCAAAGAACGGTCCTCTATATATATATATATATATATATATATATATATATATATATATATATATGAATTTGGTTTTGGTTTATAATGTCAATAGCATATGCAAATCGAAAATCAAATATTTAATTTGATTCGGTTCAGTTTTCACATATTTGATTCGGTTACAAATTCGGTTTGATTTATTTCAGTTTAGTTTGGTTTCGGTTTCAATTGCGGTAAACACCCCTAATTCTGACCGAACCTATTGGCCCGTTTTGTTATTCCTCCAATTTGACTCAATGGCCCAATCTGCTCATTTACCACCCAGGCTCTAATATGGTTCTGGCCTATTTCTCTTATTAAGTTCATTAAGTTCATTGTTTGTGTCTATTTTTTGGTTAATTAATTACCAACGTACTTTTTAAAATTTCCACATCTTATTAAGATGGTGGTTTTAATATCATTATTACCTTCCTAAGTTTTTAGTTTGTACAAATGTTACAAACCTACTCAAAAGTGACCTGTGATAACCGGTTAAAAAGTTAAAAATATCGACACGTCACATTTGATAACCGGTTAAATTCTTTTTTAATTTATTTATTTTCCACATACACTCCACATTACTACACCTCACCCACCATTCTTGACTTTAACCTTTTCTTTTATTCTTTCATTGCTGCCATTGACGTCTTCCTCACTGCTTACTGATAATCTTTTGTACCCTTCTCTTCATCCTTTTGCTGTATATTCTTCTGTGTATAACATTTGCACCAGTATCTATATCTATATATACATATGTATATAGGGCCCATATATATATATACAAAATACATTCACTTCAAGATCTAACACAACGTATTGTACTCTTACTCGGCTTACTCCTCTTTTTCCAAAACTACATTTTCATCGTGGAAGAAGCTCATTGTGGTTCTCTTCCTACCCTTATTATTCTTACCCGACCCATACCCCATTACCATATAAACCCTATAATTAGTCCCAGATCTTATCCCTAAAACTTCAGGTATATATTAGTGATGTATACCAACCATCTGTGAGCCGAAGCATAACAAGAGAGAACCACGGATTCATAACAAGAAAGAACCACGATATGTGATTTCACATGTATAATTATGGGAAGACACCCAAGCTCTCAAATATTCAGATCTGAAGTGTGGGTGGGTCGATATCGAGGAAGAAGATCGTCGGTGTTGATGCTCTTATTGGAGGTGCATGACCTGCGTTTTATTTTCATCTACATCATCTAAAGTTGATGCTCTTTAAATGATGTAGAGGATGTCGAGATCTTGTTATTTTTATTTTTTCTTGTTTGAGATTAAAAAAAATGGTGTTGTTGTTGTGGTTGTTGTAGTTTGGTGATGATCTATTGTGAATCTTTGTAGTTGTTCTTGGCTTACTTGATTCTTGAACTGTTTTTGAGATTTAATGGGTTTTCTTGGTGATGATCTTGAATTTTACAGTGGTGTATATAGAACTAGAGAAGGAGACAAGGGTGTTTTAGTCTTTTAAAAATTCTTAGGTGGAAAAAGTTAACAAAGTTAAATACCACGTGGATAAAAATAATGACATGGAAATTCTGAAAATTACATTTCTTATAATAGCCGGTTACAACAAGTTTCGAAGATAATAATGATATTAAAACCACCATCTTGGTAAGATGTGAAAATTTTGAAAAGTACGTTGGTAATTAATGACTTTAACCCTCTATTTTTTATGTTTGTTTCATTGTTTGCTTGCTTTTTATCTTTTTTGAATCTTTATTCATGTTTGTTTGTGTGGTTGGTTTCTATGTGATTTTTTTGATGATCTTTACCTTTTGTTTGTATACTTGTATGATGGCTTTTCGCCGTATGCTCCTATCTTGTCCTTATTATTGCACACTTTTACTGGCCGGAGGTTTCCTTAGAAGCAGTCTCTTTACTCTCATGATTTATCCCGAGAGTAGGGTAGGCTCTATCTACATTTCACTTTCCCCACACTTCATTTTGACGAGATTGGGTATGTTGTTGTTGTAACTCTCTGATTAAGCATGTCTTGAATGGTTTATAATAAGGGAAGGATCAAAAGGGATAACTATTAACATTCAGATTTATTTTGTTTCTGTTTTAAAAGGAAATAAGATCTAGCATAATTGGACACATAATAAACATTAAACAAGCTAAGTTGTAAGATTTATGCAAGAGTTGAGTTTTTTTTTTTTTTTTTTTTTGAAAAGCAACAATTAAATAACCACAACAAAACAATACAAACTAAATGGCATCATATATCCTCAAACAAGATGATTGAGGAAAATGAGACCCAAGAACAAACCAAACAAACACCCCTTCCACAACCAGGGGCAAAACAAAACAAGGACAAGAAATAAAAATCTAGCACTAAACTATGAAACTCCCATGCCAGTCCCACCACTTTAAACATTTGGACACAAAATGGGACTAAGAACCTTAACTGATGCAATACTAAACACAACAGAACACATTGCAGACAGCTTCGGAAAATTGCAGACCATCCAACAACAGAAACTTGCAAAATACCTTCACAGCAGCTGACACAGACCAACCAAACAGACCCAAACATATGCAAGAGTTGAGTTATTCTACATACAACAATCAAAATAACAAAACCACGAACAAAACACCATTTAACTTTCAACTTATACATTATAGAATATAGATGTAACAAAATGATGAAACAAATTTCTATGTAACAATAAAATTTGCAAATAACAAGTCTTAATGAGAGAACCTTTCATATTAACATTATTTAGAATCAAACATGAAAAAATGAGCTTATGAGACAATCAAAAAATTGTCTTATGCTAGAACACCCTAAACGTATCCTACATTTGCAATGAGAATTTACTCTACACCAATCCCTAAAAAGCAACAAATGTCATTAAATCATCACTAATCTGATCAACAAATTAGGCTTCTTAAGGCTTGTTTTTTCATTACCTTCCCATAAACGCCTCTTCCTAACTTCATTACCTTTTCCATCTCTAACACACCACCACCACCATTTCTCTTCATGCCTTCACTAACCACCCTCAAAGCCCGCTCATCACCACCAACAGCCTCCACGATGCTCTCGACCACCACTTCCATTGTCGGAACCTTTCTCCCCCATTTCCTCATTAACTTTTCTGATACAAAAAGCTCCGAATAAACCTTCCAAAATGATGCTCTTAAGTACCCCTTCATTTTACCTCTTACCATCCACCTCCTCATACTTTCTTCCAACTTATAAACCATTGTACCGACATCAACCCCTCTTTCATATCCCATCTCAATCTCACCCGTTTCGTTTTTAGCAGAAATTTCGTCCTCAAATTTGCACCTTTTGCAATGACAATCAAACCCCCAATTCTTTGCCATTTCTTTGCGGTTTTTTAATGGTGAAAACACGTCGAAATAGCCTAATGTGATCTCTTCGCCTTCTTTAATATCTCTAGAAGCATGAACAATAACATGATCACCAATGTGATATCTTTTAGCATTAGGATTACATGAATGATTAATAAAAGAAGCTAAAACCCATATACCCACACCATGATAATCTCCATTTTTACCCGTAAATTTACTAGAAAACATCTCTTCCACAAGCGAATTCACATCCAATATGCTCAACATAGCTGCAATGTCAATCTTTTCACCCACAAACCTACAATCTTGCCCCGATTCAGGCCTAAACATACTAATATCAGGAACCTCAAGCCCTTCCTCATTTTCGCCATTTGACAACTTTGACATCAAAAAACGCGTTCTTTCACAATTTTCACTCGATTCCAAAACTTTATCTATAAAATTCTTCCACATTACCATTTGGGCATTTTGACCCAAATCCTCATTTTTCGACTCGGGTAATATCCCTCTTTCAGTCGCAACCGCTTTAGTAACCAACAACAAAGAACCAACATCAATATTTTTATTCGCAACTAATCCCCTACCACTAATCTCACTTTTCTTAATCTCTAATCCACCAATAAACTCTGCTAATTCAGGCAACTTACCCTTAAACCCATTCAAAACCCAAGTACTAAAATCAAAAGCACCAGATCTCGATAAAAACTCAACCTTTTTACATTTTTCCAAATACCCTTTTAGTACTTCTAAATCTTGATTACTAGGGTTATCAAGATTTGCAATCTTGAAACAGTTTAAAGCAGAAGTATACCTATCAAGATTAAGCAAGATCTTACCTTTAAGCATAAGTGTCTTAAAATGGGTATTTTCAATTTGCAATGCCTCATCACAGTCCTTTAAAGAACCGTCAAAATCACGGGTTTTGGACCGTGCTTCTGCGCGGTTTGAGTAGGCTAAAGTTAGCGATTTTTGGTTTTCCGAAAGAGAGATGAATTGGGAGTATGTTTGGATTGCTTGGTCCCATTGTTCTCTTAAAAGATATTCATTGGCTTTGAGTCTTAGATTTTGTAACATATCTTCTTGTTGTTGTTGATTTGATTCTGTCATTTTGGAAAAGTAATTAAGTGGGTGTTTGGGATTTGAAATGAAAGAGGAAAGTAACGGTCATATGTTTGTAACTTTAAAGCAAGATTATTGGGGTTGTTATTTTTATAAATGTAACGGTCGAGCGAGGTACCTTTTGAATAGTGAAAACTAAAAAAGTAAAAAAAATTGGCAGCGTTTAGTTGGTGAAAAATTTTGGTTTATATGTTTTCGGACGTTTTTATCCGTTTTTGTACGTTTATATACGTTTTCATTGGGTTTCATCCGTTTTTATGCGTTATTAACTTGTTAAAAGTTTTTGTACGTTTCCCCCGTTTTCGTCCGTTTTGTACGTTTTCGTCTCATCCATTTTTGTCCGTTCTGATGTGTTTTTTACGTTTTTGAATATTTTCATTCGTTTTTATGTGTTGTGAATATGCTTACATACGTTTTTGTACATTTTATACCTTTTCATGTGTTTTCGTACGTTTTATCCGTACTTTTTTAACGTTTTTGTACTGTTTTTAACGTTTTTGTACGTTTTCATCCGTTTATATACGTTTTCGTCCGTTTTGTATGTTTTTTTGACGCTTTTGTACGTTTCCATACATTTTATCCGTTTTTGTTTTTTTTATATATGTTTTAGTACGTTTTTAACCGTACAAAAAAGTACAAAAACCTATAAAATGTAAAAAAAACGTACAAAAACGGATGAAAACTTATGAAACGTATAAAACAGACGAAACGGACGAAAACGTATAAAAGCGGACAAAATGGATTAAACCGTACAAAAACGGATAAAAACAGATTAGAACGGGTGAAAGCGGATGAAAATGTATAAAAACGGATAAAAGCGGATAAAAACGAATGAAAACGGATAAAACGTATAAATAGGGATGAAAACGTATAAAAACAGAAGAAAACGTATAAAAACAAATGAAAACGGATAAAAATTTATAAAACGGATGAAAACGTACAAGATCCAATATAAAAAAAATGATTATGAAAAGAAAAAATGCTTAAAAATAGTTTTATCTAAACATCTTATCTAAACGGTTTTCTAGAATTTTCAACTCTTCTCTAGAGAAGAAAAACAATTCCCTTTCCAAGGAATTTAAGAACGCAAAAACAAAAAGAAAATTCACCAACTAAAGAGTTCCTGCAACTTTTTTTTTTCTTCTTCAAGAGAATGTAAATAATAAGGTAATAAACCAAAATTGATGAATTGTCAATTTATTAAAACAAGTGGCTTATCAAGCGTATAGTAAAAAAGATATTTGCAGTAACAGTTTCAACTATCGGATGAGACTATTTACATCTTGCATTTCTCATACTCATCTACATCACGATTGGTTATTATTGTAGTCGTTGTCGTAGTTTCAATGCTAATGGCTAGTTCATATTACTCCGCTTTTTGTGTTCTATTTTTAACTCCAAAGGTGTAGCAACGCCAATGGCTAATTCATAACCATGTAAAAACTTCACATACAACAATTTCTTATGAATTTTTTTTTTAATTACATAAAATTAAATCTAGACTTATCAGTTTTCATTTTTCTAATACCTTTATAAAATAAACAAATATTGTTTAAACTTTATACCCTATAAACTTTATATTTATCTTTATATATTAAACTCATCTATATGCATTGTGATTATAAATAGTAAAATGAAAACACAAGTTATTATGATATGTAGATGATACACGAGATCGTATATATACGACCAACTCATGTTATTCATTGTTATAAGCTTAAGTAACTATATCAGGAAAAAAAATTACAATCTACGTTAAATAACGAATCATGTTATTCTTTTTATGAGTTTCACCCGTGCGTATACGGGTTTGAAAATTAAATACGAGTAAAATTATTTTTAACGAGAATATAGATATCAAAATGTAAGTACAGTTTATTGTGATATAAAACCAAATATACCAGATTTTACTTATAAGGACTCGTGTAATTCCTATTTAAAGTTTAAATAAGAATATCCATAATACGTTTTTTTTACTTTTTTTTACTTCATAAAAGGCCTTTACGTGTTATTAAACACGTATATTGTGTACAACATAATATATATATTTAAATTTAAACAATAACACCATCATCCACACCATGTCATTTAAACAAAGCCAAAATACTTCATCAACCAAAAATCTATACCAAATGGCAAATGCTAATCAATATTAATACATAAAGAAAAAGTTTATGAAAAGATTTGTGCATAATTGTTGGTCGTACTTATGTCACAATCACAAAAACATTAAAGATGCTCAAATTCTTATAAATTTGTATATTAAACTAAAAATTTCAAACTTATTTGATTCATGTGTAACTTGAAATATGTACTATAGTTAGCTATAGATATTTGACAAAATACGTTACTACCAAATTAACACGTTGACAACAGTCAAAGAAGCTACAAAATATATACGAATCCAAATAAAAAGGTGGCACAAGGCGATACTGCATACGACCTTTTGAAATTATCAGAACTGCTACAGCTTTGGGTGGAGAACTTGTCATTGCCACTTACCAAAAAGGTCTCTAAATTTCTAATACAAAATACAGAAATTTATAACCCATATGGTTTTGTTTACTTCTTTAAATAATACATACCATCTCTAAGTTCTATCTTCTCTTCTGCAGCTAGACCCGACAAGAAGCTTTGGAGTTGTTGGAGTGACTTGTCGTAAGCAGGATCAGAACAAAACATCTGCAGCATACCTCTCATTATTTCACTTGTAGAAGTGGGAAGACTGTTCTAAGTTAAAACATGTCATTTTTTCTATTAGGGGTCAAAACAGGCTCGGTTGACCTTTTAACACTTTAAATAATATTTATTTGTATTTTTTTTTTAAATAGATGCATAATTATGACAAAAACTCAATTGACACAATAAATCTAAATATCAGAATTCAACAATTTATGAGATTGTATGCATTAGAATAGGCTTTAGACGACTTTCAATGTGTTTGACCCATTAGACCTATTTGAGATAAATCAACCCAATTCAACCAATTCATAAGTAAATGGCTCGAAATTGCCACCTTTACTCATTCACAACTAATCTTATTTAATAGATAATGGTTTTATTATCATAGGAAAGACTTTACCTTGAGTGTGTTATGAATTCTATCCAATGCCATGCTACCAAAATTTTTGAGCATCCCAGTGATAAATTTCTGCAGAAAATATTAGTTCTTATTAGAATTATGGAGACTTACAGGTACAATGTAAAATATTTCTAAAAAATGGCTATGCCCATAAATCATATTCTTTTCTAATTATTTTTCTCTGCAAAAAGGGGGTGTTTGGATTTGCATTTAGCAACTTATTCTCTCAATACTGCAACTTACAGTTGTAATATGTAGTTAATTTTTGTATAAGGATAAAAAGACTGCTTCTGATCATATGATTATTCACAAGTGATATAAAATAACTTATTTGCCCATTTTTAAATAATTGAGAGACTTTTTATATCCGTTTCACTAACTATCTCCACTTTCTTTGCATATTTACTTATATGTCACATTTAGTCATTAATCATTAATTTCTTAAATAATCAGGAGTTACCAAACATTCAAACATCCGATTACCACCCAAGTATTACCATTACAAACTTAAGCATATCGAAACACAATTTAATACCACACTTTCATTTACAGCTAATACGATGTAACATAGTCATTATTTAAATGCACATCCAAACACCCCCAAAGACAAACATATACTCCCATCGTTTCATGTCAACTGCAACACGTGACATGACACATATTTTACAGGAAATGTTTTAGCAATTAATCAAATGTCTTTTACGCTCTTCAATTATATAATCCTGGAAAGGCTTAAAATTCCAAGACAGATTTTAGATGCAGTTAATTTGAAACACAAAGACAACAGAGAACATACCTCATAAACAGTCATTTCCTTTCGTAACTGATCTTCAACAGATGCCACTGATCTTTCGGCATCATCATCAGCCATCATCTCCTCATTGTTAACTGCGGTTTTACCACCATCCGCCATGCTATCCACCAGTGTATACAAGTGGTCACTAGAGTCACCACCCGAAGAAGACTCTGCAACAATCCCCTACACCACACAGAAAGGGAATTTATATGGTGATTTAAGGTTTAAAGTTAAAGTTATAATAGTGGACCAACCTTGCTTATCCAGAAATTAATCCTCCTTTGGAGAGTATCTACAGGCAACCCGATAGCAGCTGCAAGACTCTCAGACGTCCAACTGAAAGTACAACAAGCAGTTAAATTATTTAATACTTGTATTAAAAGAGGTCAATACCACATGTTTCTATGGATTGACTAATATTCATGATTTTACCTTGTTTGTTCCTGAAATTTCATAATGATGGTAGCATGTACAGGGGTGACTATGAACTGCAGCGTTCTATCTTCAAATTCCAATTCTAACTGTAAACAGATGAGTGTCAATTCTTTTCTCGATAATAAAAATAGTAAATCAACTATATAGTTGTTTTATGTTTTTATGTTAAACAATAGAAGAAAAAAAACTAAATATTTCATGCGACTGACCTTCACTGTACCAAGGTTTTTCTTCCATAGTAGCTTGCGAGGAGTTTTGATTTCATGAAATCTTTTAGCATAATCACTTAAAAGCTGGTCCATAGGCTCGGGTATATTGACATCCTCATCCTGCAATTCCGTTTCTACGTTACAGTCACACAAATGGTAGAATAGATATTCTATTAGGGTGGCTCATACCTGAATAGGTGGCCAGAAATTCGAAGATATAATAGTCGCATCAAGTATATCAAATGAAACCTCATGCTCCCGAGATTCTGCACCTGTAACTCAATTGCAAATAATAATTAAAAAATCATAACAGATGTACTACAACTGATGTAAGTTATCATAACACTAGTTGTTAATTTGCTAAATTTACCTGTTTGAGATAACTGGTTAATAGTGTTTTTTACATTTGTATTTGTCCTTTTTGAATCAATCAGATCATTGAGCATGATCTCGCATTTCTGCATGCTGCTTTCACCAAAGTGTATCTGGATACAATGACATTTTATATATAATTATTAGATGTCAATAAGAGAAAGCTATATATTGAAACATTTAATTGCAAATCTTCACCTTCAGAAGCTCCAATGTGCGTATCTCAGTGTCGATGTCATAATCGGTTTTGTTGAGAAGCTTTTCAGCTAACATAACACGATACTCATTAATCAATTGATCCTTTGAACCAATTATACTAACAATCATCCCAAGTACATCTACTTTCCTTCGGTAGCGACTCCCTTTTAAAGGATCAGCCTCAAAAGGGTCAGGTTCCCACCTGAAAAGTGTTCATAAATTAACATCAGAGATTAATAGCTGGGTAGGATTTATCATCTCGAGTTATACAATAGGGTATTGCCTTAAAGGTAACACATATTGATCAAATTTCTATTTTGGATAACACACTTTGTTTGCACTCATAAAAAGGCTCAAACATTCATATATTTTGACAAGGTTAAACCTTCATATAATCTTGATAAGAATGGCTTAAACTTTCATCCATTTTGATAACTCAATTTTACATAAATTTCGAGTAAAAGGCTCAGACTATTTTCTTTTTTGAATAATAAGCTTAAGAATTCATACATTTTGGCTCAGTATTTCAGAATTCTGATAGAACTAGAAGGATCAGAATTTCAAACATTTTGCCTTAGCGTAATCAGACACAGTGCATTTTGGTAGCCAACTTGCTGATAACTTTGATCATGTTGCCTTTTTTACATGAAGGTAACGTGGCGCAGAAAGGTTAACTACACAGGTTACGCAAAATGTAAACCTTTTAAGAAGTTTAAGTCATATTTGTGAATGCAAACAAATTTTGTTGCTTCAAATAAGAATTGGACCACAGTTTATAAAATTATATGCTATAAGCCCATTATATAGAGAAAATTTCATTACCTTTGGATGTCAATCCATGCTTGCTTGTCATCTGTATTAAAATCATCATCAAGACCAGTATTTTCCTGATTTTCTTCATCTCTATTCAATTCTTCAAGGAGGCTATCTCCGGTGTTTCCAGGTCCGTTGTTATTCCCACCCGTACCATCAGTAAGCATAGTCACAATACACTTAATGGTGTCTTTTCTTCCTCTTAGGTATTCCCTAATTGGTTCACCAACCGCTTCAAGAAAAACTCCTGTTGGGTCTATTGTTCTAAGTGCTTTTATAGTTGAAACATATTGGTCCAATATATCGTTTGTTGAAGCACCAGCTGTCAATAACCGGTACCGCAGTGAAGATATGAATGAATCAACTAGTTTAGAATGTTGGCCAGTGTACTCGAGACACTGTTTCAAATCGTCAATAGCAGGAACACTGCAAACGTAAATATTAGCTGAAGGCTTAAACTGATTGAATTTTACTTGACTTTTGCTTAAAAACTAACCTGTCAGGATAATCCACAATGATCTCAAAAAGTTTGGCGATTCTTAAATCTTGTAGAGTTTCATAAGCAAAATACTCTAATCGCAACTGCCATCTGATAATTCTTTCAGATGGTGGCTTATCACCTGATGATGGACATGAGGCTAGAGGTGATTTGGCACTCGGAGGGCTAAAATAGCTTATAGAATCACCAAGATAATCAAGAAGTTCATGCAAAAATTGGAGTGGCACGGCCTGTAGAAACAGTTTTCTTGTTAGAATTTAGAATCAAGATGAATATTAATTGATCATAAGCACCATCATCACCTGTATCCACTCCTTGATAGACTCCAGAACAGAGTTCCTGTATTCATCGCCAGCTAGATCATAAACTTTAGCCTGCCATATTTTAGAAAAAAAGAATAAAGTTAAGTAACAGTATTTGATAGGGAAGATGTCACTGCATACTAATCAAACTTCACCCTTGTTCCACCAAGGTCATTAAGTTTAACCACTCAAGTTTGTAACCCGGTTACATGTGCTGATGTGGTGTGTTGATAGTGAAATATTGCTGACATATCATCCAACAGTACAGAAGTAATAACATTATGACAGCTATTTACACGATTGGCGGGCCATGTCCCATATCAGGTAAAATTTTCAGTATGATTCATAACTTTGAAAGTTAAGTGGTCACGACTTCTTAAAAAAAGAAGTATTAGTGATCTTGGTGGAACAATGGTAAAACTTGGTTCCTATTTAGTGGCATTTTCTCTATTTGATAAGTATGTCACATAAGGATGGAGAGGATGGATTAAGCGTATACCTTTAAAAGTAAGAATATAGCAGAAGCATATGCATCTTCAGTCATAGATGTAAATCCAAGGTTTCTGAGATTATGAACAACCATTCCAATGTTCCTCACCAATTTGCTCTCCAAAGTTTTCTTATGACTATAGCTTCCATCAATATCCATGATTCCAGATTGACTTAGGTGTGTGCCTTTTCCATCTAAATCCATAACATTTCTGTCTTGCGCTTCATAATTGTCTTCATCGTCTCCAGTTATGATTGTACTCAACTCCTCTAATCTTCCTTTAAAATACCGGTGGAGTACCTCTACAAACATGTTAATAGCCAAATATTCAATATTCTTTAACATAGATATGTGTAGTAGAGTGCATAGATGACAACTCAAGAGTCACATACCAGTAAATTGGTGTGGCAGAGTGGTCATAAGAACAGAAGAGACAATTAATCGATATTTAGAGAAGAGGACTTTTTCCACATCTAAGAGGTTCCCTTCCATAGATGTATTATTATCTTGGCATAGTTGTAACGAATTAACCAATATCGATAAACACTTCTCTTGGTACTGTTTTTCCCGTGATATTTCTTCCAAAGCTTTACACAGTAGTAATTCGACCTCATCCTCTTGCATCTGTTTAAAGATACAATAAAGTTATAATTAAATTACAAGAATAGCCCTACAAAAAAATTTGTATATCAAGTATTCATGCACATAAGTTGAAGTGATAACGTACATCTCTGTCATCCATTTCAGGGCCAGGGACATTGCTATAAGCATTAAAATTCTTCCAGAAGTTTGGTGCACCATGTTTCTCTAACTTGCCCTGCTCACACAAAACAAGTTGCTGATTCAGATTCAAAGAGTAACAGACTAACGTCTAGCACAGATATTAGCAAAGAACCTACTAAACATATTATAAAAACAGCAGCAGCAACAACAACAGTGAAACCTCATACAGGAATACAAATATGCTTCCCCACTGAACTGCCACTTTATAGACACCCTCAGCTCAAATAATCTTAGTCATCGAGTGCTCTTAGGTTCATTCTATGTCTTATGTTAAAAAAAAGTCACGTTTTCCCTAGCTAATCTAAAAAGACTACTTCATGCTTGTTGTACTGTCCTGGTTATATAACATAGCACATCGTGAACCCCTTAAATGGCTGCTTAGGGTCAAGCATTCCCCCACAATTTGGTAACTTATGACCACTCGATAATCGACTATGAGTTACCCATCCTGCACCACTTTGGTTAGCAACAAACCCATCTATCTACATGATTTACAGAAAGAACTAACCCAATATGATAAAAGTTGGATTGCCTAAGATATGTAAAGAAATAGCACTAATATGAGAGCCAATGTCCTTATCGTTGATATTATTAAGCCCACCAAACGGATAAGTGAAATAGGTTCCGAATGCATATCAACACTTCATATAAAGACTCCCATTATTGGCAGCCAAAAGGCAAGGATGCTCCGCCTATAGTTTCATTTCCATTACTTGACAGCTAGGAACAGAAAAAGAAGCACATGACTGATAACACCTTTGTCTGAGGTCTTTCCTATATCGAAAGTACCACTCACATCCTAAAAGTCGGAAAAAAACTAGGCATTTTTTTTGTACATTAATCCATAATATCACACTTTCTCCAAGCTAATAGCATAAAAGACTAAATTGTATGTGTGTTTAAGTGGTTCCTAGTTTTCGGCGCGGGCAAAAAGGGGTCAAGTGTTATTCTCAGTGTTATGTTGATGTGGCAAGTGACAACACCTTTTGACAACTTCAGTGTTGCCGCACCCAACGCTCTAAGCAAAACATTTCTTACCATATATGATAAAAGCTTAATTACTGTAAATACATAAAGAAACATCACTTATACGAGTGGTAATGTCATTAACTCATTATCGATAGATGGGGACGATAATGAAGCACATGACCAATAAAGCCTAAGGATGAAAAAAAAGTAAGCATTTTTATGTATCATAACTAATCCATAATCTCACATTTTCTCCCATCTAATAAAATGTAAGACTACATATTTACCGCTCGTTAAACCACTTAACTAGGGCATGTTTGTTTTTACTTTTTATTGAGTTCTGTCTATATATGGTGTAAGCGTGAATATATGATGTAGGTTTGTATATAAATAATTGTTGTTTGTTTTTGCATACTAAGGGACTGTTTGTTTTTTTATTTCAATTAATTTATGTCTATATACGATGTCTATGTATATATAATGAACTTTGTTTGTGGATAAACAATTGTTTGTTTTGTACCTTGAATAAGTAACAGTATAATTATGTAAATTTCATTGACTTAATAATAAAAACATCACCCTCATCACTTTTTATGTTAAGTCATGCTTATGAAATAAGCCAATAACAAGCAAGCACACACCGACTTAGCAGAAAAAGTGGCAAGTAAACTACATTTCTAACTTTTTGAATTTCTAACTTTTGGGAGTATGGTACAGAAAAAGTGGCAAGTAAACTACATTTGTCGCGAATAAAAGTTAAAAGAAAAACATAAGAAAAGTAGTATACCTGAAGAGAAAGAAGGAAGTGGTCTTGGACCAACGAACGAAGACCGTTACCGTACTTAGACAAACTAGAAACGCACACTTGAAACTTGGAATACAATGATGACGACATGCTTGCGTCATCACAGTTATTGTTAATAATAGTTTCAGTCAACAAACAGAAGTCATTCCAGCTCTCCAGTATCTCAGAAATTGAAGATTCAGATAGTGAATCCAAAACCCCCAAATTACAGACTGATGATGATGATGATATCGCGTCAGCCGTCATTTTGTCCACCGTTGTTTTAATTTGGATCGGTTAAACCCTAAATCCCCACTGTGATTTTGCCGCCTTTTTTGCTCTTCAAAGGGAGATTTTATTTGGCCACGACAACTTCTTGTTGTGATATTTTGGGGGTTTCTGACAACTTCTTTTTTCTTCTTTACAGCCCTTTATTTATTGTTTTTATTTGGGTTAAGTTTATAAATAGGTAATTAACTTACAAAAAGTTTCAATGTTCGGTAACAAACTTTGAAAAATACCATTATAAGCCACGAAACTTTCAAATTTAGTTCAATATAGGTAATAACGTGCAAATTTTGGAAGGGTTACCGACTCAAAACCGACACGTCACCTTTTTAAATAAATAAATTGTTTTTTTTATTTTTTTTTATTTTTTTTATCCACAACATACAATCCATCATCCTACTCAACACCTCTCCTTCGCCGCTAATCCGCCTCCTACCACATTCTTCCTACCACGCCTCCTCCTCCACCACCATCTTCCTCCAACGCACTTCCTCCTCACTATAATGCACAAAATCTTGAAATCGGCGTGATTAAATACAAAAAATAAACTTTTACGCACATAGCATGTACGTGTGCATGCTAACCTGATACTACTATTACTACGAGTTACGCGTATCTTTTGTATCTAGGGACTTTTGGATATAGTGTCACACATCCTAATGGAAGTCCTAGGGGAATAACTAAGTTCTACGTATATATACGCGCGCTATGAGTCAAGCTAATCACTCGTAACAGACAGCTTGGTTCTATATAATTGCATATGATGCTTTACACATTTCATTAGATACCATCGTACGTGTAAAAAACATCAAAGATTAATAGTTTATAAAGCACATAAAAGCTGTTAAACCCTTACTTACACTTGCATATATGCAATTATATAGAACCAAGTTGTCTGTTACGAGTATCATTTTTTCTCTTTATTTCTGTTGTTTCTTTAATTCACGAATCTCATTGGCACTTCATCATGATAATGTTTAAGGATGGAGTTGGAGTCTTGTGTGGCAAAAACGAATAGCGCTCACCAACTGTTTGACTAATTGTCACTAAGAAACATAGGTAACAACTCATCTCATATACAACGAGTTGTTGTCTTCTCCCTAATCTCTAATTTGGAAATACATGTGTTTCAATCCACAAGAGTCGAGACAAGATGAAGAAGACGAAATTCAAGATGGAGAACTAGGAGATGAAAAGTTCGAACAAGCTGATCAATATCTCAAGATCTAGGTTGGGTTGGAAGCATTCTCAACTAAATTAACTTCAGTGGTCAAACATAAATTTATCTCCAATGGGTTGTGGGTCCGTAATGTTGATGTGGCACTTAAAATGGTCACATTGCCTATTTTAACAAGTCATAACAAGTTTCGTGGCTTATAATGGTATTTTTCAAAGTTCATTACCTAAAATTGGAACTTTTTGTAAGTTGATTACCTATTCATGGATTTAACCCTTTTTATTTTGGCTATCTTATTTTTTTACTAATTATAAATATATATTAAAAGGCAGAAATTGGTTTTCGTGCCACATTAATATGCTTCGTGGGTCGACCCGCCCTTAAACCACCCGACCCGATGATTTAATAATCATTATTTATTAAAAAAAATTCCGCTAAAACCCGATACTCTCCCGCCACTGTCTCTTCTCTCTCAGATCTCTACTCTTTATAGATCTTCCTACAACAGCATACTTACCTTTGTTACACCTGTCCACTCCCAACGATACAGCTCACACTATCACCTATTTCACCTTCTCTTTTCACTCAATTTTTAATTCTCACTTCTTCTCATAGAACAAATCCATACCTCATTGAATCTCTTTTTTTTTTGTTGTTTAGATAATCCACCTCCATCAAATTTTGTTATTCCATATTCACTATTTCAAGGTTTTTAGATCAATACACAAACCATATGCCTCCCGTCAATTTAATATTCGGATTAGGCAGTTAGGTTTTTTGACAAAGCCATGATTACTGGTGCATGAAGCTTTTTGTGGGTTTCTTTTCTCCCTTTTCTCCCTTTCTCTATAAACACATTCAATTCAAGGAATATTGAATGGCGGAATATAAGTTCAGGTAATTATCGTTTGTTTTATTTGATTGTTTGTAATTGTCTGATTAAGATGGTCCTGTCAATCAAATTTTCTTTTAACATGCGTGAGAAGTTGAGGCTAGTTAGTAAGCAGAATTGATAATTGCGTCATTATCAATAAAAGAGGCGGCATCGAAGTTAGGCTTTCGAGAATATTGTTATATATGTTTATCTTCAGCATTGCAACAGTTACTTAATTCAACGTTGCCTTTACGGTTAGGGTTTTTTTTTCGTTTTTTAATTCAGCTACTCTATTTACTTCTTGGTATATTAGTTTGTTTTTGTTTGTTGTTTGCAAAAAAACTCAAACTTGAGCATGAGTCTATGGCACAGTCAGAAACTTCACAGGTATTGGTCACAAATGTTATGGTACTGTATTTTTTTCCTTTTTTTATTTAATATACATATTGCATATACTATCCTTATAATAAGATTAAGCCCTTAAATTTAATGGTGGCTGTTCTCTTTAAACTGATTTGTCTAATCAAGTTCGAACAAGCTGATCAATATCTCAAGATCTAGGTTGGGTTGGAAGCATTCTCAACTAAATTAACTTCAGTGATCAAACATAAATTTATCTCCAATGGGTTGTGGGTCCGTAATGTTGATGTAGCACTTAAAATGGTCACATTGCCTATTTTAACAAGTCATAACAAGTTTTGTAGCTTATAATGGTATTTTTCAAAGTTCATTACCTAAAATTGGAACTTTTTGTAAGTTGGTTACCTATTCATGGATTTAACCCTTTTTATTTTGGCTATCTTATTTTTTTACTAATTATAAATATATATTAAAAGGCAGAAATTGGTTTTCGTGCCACATTAATATGCTTCGTGGGTCGACCCGCCCTTAAACCACCTGACCCGATGATGTAATAATCATTATTTATTAAATTTTTTCCGCTAAAACCCGATACTCTCCCGCCACTGTCTCGTCTCTCTCTCAGATCTCTACTCTTTATAGATCTTCCTACAACAGCATACTTACCTTTGTTACACCTGTCCACTCCCAACGATACAGCTCACACATCACCTCTCTTCCCTTCTCTCCACTCCTATTTTTTAATCTCATTCTTCATAAACAAATCCTACCTCCATGAATCTTTTTTTTGTTGTTTAGATAATCCACCTCCATCAAATTTTGTTATTCCATATTCACTATTTCAAGGTTTTTAGATCAATACACAAACCATATGCCTCCCGTCAATTTAATATTCGGATTGGATTAGGGTTTTTTTACACAGCGATACTGGGTGCTTGAAGCTTTTTGGGGTTTCTTTTCTCCCTCTCTCTCCCTCTCTCCTAAAACACACATTCAATTAAGGATATATTGAATGGCGGAATAAGTTCAGGTAATTATCGATTGTTTTTATTAGATTGTTTGTAATTGTCGATTAAGATGGTCTTCAATCAAATTATCTTTTACATGGTGAAGAAGTTGAGGCTTTAAGAAGCAGAATGGATAAATTGCTTCATTATCAAAAAAGAGGCGGATTGAACTTAGGCTTTCGAATATTGTATCATGTTTATCTTCAGCATGCAACAGTTCTTCATCAACGTTCTTTAGGTTAGGTTTTCTTTTTTCTTTTTAATTCAGCTACTCTATTTACTCTTGGTATATTTGTTTGTTTTTGTTGTTGTTTGCAAAAACTCCAACGAGCATGAGTCTATGGCAAGTCAAAACCTTCAAAGGTATTGGTCACAACATGTTATGGTATGTATTTTTACCTTTTTTATTTATATACATATTGCACATATTTTTAAATATTAAGTTACTGATTGATACAATCAACAGGTACATGAATGATGGTGCTACTATCATAAAGCTCAAAATTTTCATGCTTCATATATTCAGTGTCTGAAAAGAAACTTCAAAAGCATTTTTTTATATTTGTGATTTTTCATTGTTCAGATAAACAACTATCAAGTTGGTTTTGTGTTTGGAAAAGTAGTAATAGGCCGGTCTAGAAGGCGGCTTGGCAGAGTGGTGAGGTTTGTACGTTGGACATAAATGCGCAGCCGCATTTCCTATTAGTTGTGAGTAAATGTATAAAAATTACCCAAAAAATGAGCAACCGCATTTATGTTGGGTTTAAAGCTTTTGTTTGTAGAAAAAATGAGCAGCCGCATTTCCTATTAGCATTTACGTTATGTTTAAAGCTTTTTCTATCCTGGCAAAATGTTTGGTGGACACGTCACAATTTAGGTGAGCTATTATCATACAAATAAGCTTAGAAGATTAAGAGTATGTGAGCTATTATCATAGAAATTAGAAATAAGCTAAGAAGATTATGAGTGGGTTACTTTAAGCTTTAGGCTTTAGGTTTAGGCTTTTAGAACTATTGTTGAACCGTTGTTGTTGTAGATAAGTCCTCTCTTCTCTCGTGGTCAAATTAGGGTATCTCCCAATGATAAGGAACCCGAATTTTCGCGTCCCATACCTCGATCATGTGTTCGATATTCTCTTTTGATCGAAATTAGGGATCCCCATGAAAGGGAACCCGAAATTTCAGTACATTTGTTTCTGACTTTAGGCTTTAGGGTTTAAGGGGCTTTATGCTTTAGCTTTAGAACTATAGTTTTTCTTAATGTTTGTTTGTAGATAAGTCATCTCTTATCTCTTGGTTCGAAATTAGGGATACCCATTGTGAAAGGATCCGGACGAATTTCGGTCCATTTTCGAACAGTGTTCGGTATTTCTCTTTTGGTCAGAAATTAGGTGATCCCCCATGAAGGGAACTCAATAGTTTCGGAAAATTAGGCTTAGTGCTTTAGGCTTTAGGCTTTAGGCTTTAGGCTTTAGGCTTTAGGCTTTAGGCTTTAGGCTTTAGGCTTTTTATACTTTGGGCGTTAGAATACAAAAGATACAAATGTACATAGCAACTAAGCTATCGTATACCCAAACGACCGCTTCATATAATGAGCACCCCTTCACGTCAATCTCGAATACCGGCATACTGTTACCTTGGCAATAACCCATCATACCAAGGCATCAACATTTCCAAAATCATTAAGCAAGTATCCATTATACGTGCATCATGCGAAAAGCAAGCTGATACAACCCGTGTGCATCGCACGGGTCTGCATGTCTCGTATTTTTAAATATTAAGTTACTGATTGATACAATCAACAGGTACATGGATGATGGTGCTACTATCTTAAAGCTCCAAATTTTCATGCTTCATATATTCAGTGTCTGAAAAGAAACTTCAAAAGCATTTTTTTATATTTGTAATTTTTCATTGTTCAGATAAATAACTATCAAGTTGGTTTTGTGTTTGGAAAAGTAGTAATAGGCCGGTCTAGAAAGCGGCTTGGCAGAGTGGTGAGGTTTGTACGTTGGACATAAATGCGCAGCCGCATTTCCTATTAGTTGTGAGTAAATGTATAAAAATTACCCAAAAAATGAGCAACCGCATTAATGTTGGGTTTAAAGCTTTTGTTTGTAGAAAAAATGAGCAGCCGCATTTCCTATTAGCATTTACGTTGGGTTTAAAGCTTTTTCTATCCTGGCAAAATGTTTGGTGGACACGTCACAATTTAGGTGAGCTATTATCATACAAATAAGCTTAGAAGATTAAGAGTAGGTGAGCTATTATCATAGAAATTAGAAATAAGCTAAGAAGATTATGAGTGGGTTATTAGTACTATCATGAAATAATTAGTGTCACGATATTGTGATGTCTGTTTTCATGGTGATGTTGGCGTTGACCTGCTTATTGAAAATCCTCATCTTGGCCCCAAGTTAAAGCTGATAAGCTCACATCATAAGCTCAAACAAATAAGCCAGTTATTATATCCAAAACTAGACTTTAGCATTAGCAAATGAGTTCTATATCTAAAATTAAAATTCTCACTGTGTGCAGACACAAAGTAAGCCCTACTTTACAAAAAAGAGATTATATGAAGAGTGGTTATAGGCTTATTTTCTAAGGGGTGTTTGGACTGGTCGTTTTGTATAGATTGAATAAAAACAAGGGGGGGGGGGGGGGGGGGCGGGGGGGGGGGGGGGGGGGGGAGTTTTATATCTAAAATTAAAATTCTCGCTGTGTGCAGACACAAAGTAAGTCCTACTTTACAAAAAAGAGATTACATGAAGAGTGGTTATAGGCTTATTTGCTAAGGGGTGTTTGGACTGGTCGTTTTGTATAGATTGAATAAGAAGAACAACCATATAGGTCGTACGTTTTAGAAAACATAAATGGTTATGTTGATTTTAGGCAAAACACTATATTGATTGTTTTATTTGTATTTCGTCATCATGGGTATGGGTGAAATTGCATCTGTACATCCATTTTAAGGTATAGTGACATTGAAAATGAGTAAACAATGAAAAACTTATTTCGAGTTTTTCTTGATTAATAGTACTTGCAAATGAGAACAAAATATTTTTGTACACCGTAGGAGTTTATCACATTGATGATGATGACGACAAGTAAGTTCGCCATCACAACCCTTTTCTAATATCTAATAGTTATTTGATTATTCATTATACTAGGATTACATGTTATTAATCTTGAAAGCATTGATGCTTCATATAGGCATACTGATGCTCTTAAAGCTAAAAATGTAAGTTGATGTCAGTGACGTTTCTTAAATTGTGGCGCCTTCATATAATCGACAACTATTATAGGGTTAGTGAGTGGTATATAACTGATTGGCACAACATAATTCATTGTATAGATGCACTTAGGGTTCTATTGGAGTTTATTATCTAACATTGTATACAGAACTATATAGTTGATCAGTGAGCTATGTGACGGGGTTTTCATCAATCACACATCAGTTGCAGTATATAGTTTTGCAACTGCATTAAACCTAAATCACACATCAGTTTTGCACTATATAGTTGATCAGTGAGATATATGTGAAACAACGAAGTTTAAGAACAATATTTGACACTGAAAAACACCTTTTGTTTATGAAATATTGTTTTTAAATTTCGTTGTTACACATTATTAAAGCAATAGAATAATCGATAATAACTCTTCGTGTATGCGCTTGCAAAAAAGCTATTTTCTAATTTTTTTATACTGCCTGATGACGGCTTATTGATTTCTCGCAGTGTCTCTATATACTTGAAGTGACTATTTAAGAATACGATATGCGTAGACTTCATATTAATGTGGAGATTGTAATGACTTATTATCATGTCATGTGCGGTGCAGGTTAGAGATGTTAAATGGGATGGAGAGTTTGGTTGTCAAAATATGGAATTACAGTTGGTGTGTGAACATTATCAACCAACCAAAATCAGCAATCTTAGCACGAAGCCTCGAGTCCAGCAAGTTATTAGGAGCTTTAATATCCCTGTGAATGATCCAAGTGTTGCTATATTTATGAAGTTAGACCAGCCCTTCGGTTCAGCTTCAGTGCTTGGTGAGATCATAAACTATGTCATACTGCTCCAGCTCCATGTCAAGGTACATGTTCTCTAAACCATTTACATTAGTACATAGCAAATTGGGAGGTGCCAGCCCTACTGTAGACGCGGCTAAGCAGGATATCCATTGGTATCGAACAATCCAAACAAAGAAAAATGAGATAAAGTCAATATTACTATCTTAGTCACACATACTCAGACATTTTTTCATGATGAATGTTGTGACTTACTAATGATACTAAACATATGTCCATAGATATCATTACTCTTTCCTCTGTTGCACATACCTTCATTCTAAACCTGAAATACATGTTCATCAATAAGCTTATTACTAGGTGACTTTATAAAATATCGAAAATAACAAACAATAAGGTGCTCAGTTCATAGTTTGTGAAGCATAAGTTGACTATTGGTTTTTACTCGCATTATGAGGATTGCGTTTTAGGTATTTTTGTAATGGTTTGTAGAGTTTTTTTATTTGCATGTTTATAATGTTAGATGTTTGATCAAGTGTGTTGGTTCTATTCAATTGAGAAATGTTGTTTGATAACATATATTGTACGCAGTTGTTATGTATTGATGGGTCATAGCTTAGTGTTAGATAATGTGTAATTTGCCTTCATCTTAGCCATAGGCATTGTTTTTTACAGTTGTTATCACGCATCATTATATATTTATGACGCTTACTCATTTTGTTCAATTTTCTATCCTACAGGTGAAAGAAGTAAATCATCCTCATTTTGTCTAAGCTTCTATCATGCAGATGAAAAAAAGAGCCTGCTGTGCAGATGCAAATCACATTTTGTTGTCGTATCATGGAATGGTTTAATGTAACTATAGGACATCATACTGTACTATCTTCTTTAGTGATCATACTGTACTATGTAATCGCATTTTGTTACCATATCATGGAATGGTTTAATGAAACTGTTATTGTACTATGTCTGAGACTTTTGGCTCGCACCAGATTCACGTGGAGTTCTCTACATACTTTCGGATGTATACCAAATTCACCCTGACAAACATCCCGCGACAACGCGCAGGCTTAAATCCTTGTTTTATATATAAGTGACTAACATTATGATCTAATTAATGAACATTATGATTTTTTTAAAACCTGATAAACATTTTGATTTTTTAATTGATTCTTTTAGAAAACTAATGAACATTTTGATTTTACTAACGAATGTTTTGATTTTTTTTTTTAAAACTGATGAACAATGTGATTTTTTATGAATATCTATCAATCAAACTAATGACCATAACAAATTGTTGTTCATTGGTTTCAAATAAATGTCTATCGCTTATTGATAAAACATCTCTCAAAAGAACTAATGAAAAACTCCAAAACCTTAATGAAAATAATCTAATGAACAACTTAATATTAAACATAAACTAATGAACAAACAAATACTAATGGTATTAGCATAACAAAAATCAATGGACAAAATCAAAAACCCTAATGAATAAAAAAATGATGAACAACCTAGTACTAACCATAAAGTGATGAACAACCTAGTACTAAACATAAAATTGACGAACAAACAAAAATACCGATGAACATATTAGCACAACAACAAATGATGAACAAAAGAAAAAAAACTCTAAACCCTAAAAAAAACTAATGAACATTGTGATCTAACTGATGAACAACGTGATTTTTGAAAAACTGATGAACATTGTGATTCAACTAATGAACTTTGTGAATTTAAAAAAAAACTGATTGACATTGTAATCACGAAAAAATGTTTATCATAAAGAAAATTAATGAAAAACGTGATCTAACTGATGAACAATGTGATTTATTTGCTTATTTTTCTTAATATAGGTTTGCATATTCGGAGAATGATGTGTTTATTTACTTTCTTTATTACCAATGGTGTAGCTTAGGCTACACTTGAAGCCTAGCTTACGAACGATACACATGCAAAAATGTGATGTTCATAGTGATCATTGGCGTAAACCGTATTAGGCTCCCAGTAGAGAATCCACCAATACATAAGAATTCTATTCCAGCGACTGTCCTGACTCTCCTAAAGGTCACAGCCTCGGAAGAGACGATCTAGGCTTAGTATCTCGATAAGGAAAACAAATAATATTGCGTGGTCCCTACCATCAATAAGGATTTCATATATTCATGTGCGTGTGCTTGCAACAACTACACATGGACACAATCTCATAGCCTATGCTCGACGCTCAATCATTAGTTGATGAGAACATGCTTCACCCCTAACCAACCCGGTAGAGACACATGGCAGACTTTAGGTCTTTCATGTGGCATGCATATAAATACCCACCTCAGTCACTCATTTAAGGTATATCACAATCCTCATTCCTACTTTCTCTCTCTAAAATATATGTATGAATATTTCGATGACTTATTCTCACGTTGGAGCTGGTTCACAAGGTTTAATCATGCACTTTAACTAACCTAACGTGTTTCTTTGTTTCATTTCAAGCGACCATGAGCTCTTGAATATATCTAGCTTACTGACCACGTAGACTTTGACCAAGAAGGTGTAATCTATTACACGATCAATAGCGCCATCCGTGGGACCTATGATACTAAACAACATCGTAGGGTCTTTGTTTTTATTATTTTATTTCGATACTTTTGTTGTTTAAATGACGATGGAGGTAGGTGCGAGACATCCATCAACAACACTCATAACGTCATCGAAGTATTCCCAGAGACTTTGGGAGGAGTTCGATTGGGAGGACTACAAGTCGATAATCAAACACCCGCAAACCCTACGTTAACTGTAGCCACCACCAGTCAAACACAACCTATCACTCCACCATACCAAGATACACACGTTATTGATGAAGCCTTTGTGATGGCTAATTATACATAGTTGGAATCTCTTATAAGGAGGAACATGGGAGAATCAAGGTTGAGTGGTATAAGAACTCATTTGAAGTATTTAAGCAAAGATGTTAATGTTGATAAAATATAATGACTAAAAACATTATTAATATCTTTCACATCTTTACGTTTTGATAATCACAAAATATAAAAACGTTCAACGTAAAATTAAACATAAACAAGTAATTAGGAGTAAATTCTCATTTCAACATTTACATCACTTAAATGTATGAATAAATAAATGCTTAATGCATTTTATGATCAAAGGAAATCTTTATTCAACCTCAAACTTTTATAAAATGTTGTAAACATTTTTATAAACATCACAAAACATTTTCTACATTTAAAAGAAATGTTTTATTCAAAATAAACATTTTGAATTTCAAATTTTCGAACCTAAAACGGCTAGAAAAAGTCCAGTAAACACCTCCCCTGAATAGGACAAAAAGAGGAGCGTCTGAAAATGGGCGGCCCCCTTAAATACATGGGCGGCCCCCTTAATTATAAGGGGGCCGACACCCTATTTAAGGGGACCGGCCATAGACCCCGCTCCTCCAGCTTGTCCTATAAATACTGGACTATTCCCCAACATTTTTCTCACCTTTTGCACTCATTCTTTCTGTTCTAAAACAGCCCACACATCTCTCTAAATCCTTTGATCATTTAATCATAAAGCTTTGTTTCCAAGTGATCCAAGCTCAATTCCTCAAGTGCAAGAGAAGAATACTTCCATCATTAATTGAAGAAGTATTACAACCCAAGTATACATTGCAATCTTATTGCATTCACACCATATCTTGTAAATCATTTGTAAATCTTGTAAAGTTGTGTAGTTATTAGGTTTTGGTGATTGTTGTAAGTATAGTTGGATCTTGGTGATCCTTTCTAGTAGTGTTAGTTAGTTGTGACATAAGTAGTGTGGTGAGGACAAGTAGTGAAGGTGTGAAGTTGTGAAGTTGTGAAGGTGTGAAGAAGTTGTGTAGTTGTGTTCAAGGTGTGAAGCTAAGTTGTGTAGTGAAGTTGTGAAGTAGTCGTGAAGTTGTGAAGTCGTGAACAAATTGTGAAGTTGTGTTGTGATAGATTGGTTCTAGCTAAGATTAGAACTCGACATCTAGCTTAGTGTCGGAAATAGATATAAGCAACGTTGTGTACGGTTTTCTCCGCCATAAAGGAGCTTGTTGACATAGTGAAGAAAACTCTCGAGTTAGGTGCTCGGGGAGTGGAGTAGGCCGAAGAGGAGCTTCGTAACCGAACCACTATAAATCCTTGTGTTGTGGTTTGATCTTTCCAACTCTTATCTTTTATTTGCTTCTACTTATTTACATTGTTCATATTGTGCAAGTTTTGAATTCACAAAAAGTCGAATCTAAGTTTTTATAAACAAACATAAATATTAAATCAAAAAGCGGTAAACTATTCAACCCCCCCTTATAGTTTTCTATACTTTCGCATCAAATACCCGATTTATCATGACTTAATATGAGAAGTGTCAAATAAAGTTTATGGCTATTAAGACAATGTAAAGCATGTAGTCACAACACAATCACAAGCATCAATCCACAATATAAACATAATTAAAGCATAAAGAAATAATGATATGTAAAGAGAAAGCAAACCAAACACGATGATTTATAGTGGTTCGGTCACGGAGCTCCTCTACGCCCTACTCCACTCCCCGAGTACCCAACTCGAGAGTTACTTCACTAGATCAACACGCTCCCTTTTTTGGCAGAGAAAACCTTACACAACGTCGCTTACACTTTATCCGGTACTAAGCTATATACCGAGTCCTAACACCGGTAGAACCAACCCTACGTCGCTTACCCTTATATCCGGTATAAAGCTAAATACCGAGTTCTTACTCACCGGGTAGAACCAACCCAAACTCGTTATGTTTTATGGCCCAACATAACAAACCTTGTGTTTTATGGCACAAAGACATAAACTATAAAATCTAATTGGTAATACAAGATAATGATGTTATTACAATGATGATCCAAGACAATGTGTCTAATGAATGTGAATGCCTAATCTAAAAGAATTTCCATTAATGGGAAGCCTTCAAATGGATGATGATGAGATCTCTAATCTTGTAGATCTTCATATGTATGTTCTTTGTGGTGGATGGAAATGGAATGAACTCTTGCTTTGGTGGATGTAGATGGCAAGATCTCGATGCTTGATTTGGTGGATCATTTCGGGTGTATTCTTATAACAAAAATGAGAGTTAGATGCATTATGATCATGGTGATTTATGGATGCATTTTATACAGATCTAAGTGTGTGTAAAATGGTGGAAAAGTGTGTTTTTTTAGTGATAAAAAAATAGATTGGAAAGGCTCCTCTATTTATAGGAAAAAGCTGAATAGAACCGGCTACTGTTCACAATGGAACCGGATTTGTAAATCAAAGGGAACCGACGACGCTCCTATGGAACCGGCTACTGTTCATCTGATATGAATTTTAGCTAAAAAATCTTTTGTAATCTTTGAGAGATTTTTCAAGACTTAGATGATGTAATGCATGATGTAAAGTTCATTTTCTATCTTAGTTAACTTTGTATATTCTACAAACTAGAGTGTGCAAGTTAACTATTGTATATTTGCTAAAATGTTTGTATAAAAATACTTGTAAATGCAGAATGTGAAATAAGGTTTGATCATAATGCAACATAACAAACATGTACGAACCTCTGTTGTAACATACGAGGAATCGAGACGTGGAGATGTGTTGATGATATTGAGACTAAAATGATTATGAGTAACTTGTACATTTTACGTTATGTATTACAAGTTACATGTTTGTCATCTACAAAACAAACGAGACTGTGTAGTTTAAATANTATATTGATCCATATCGAGTTTAGAGTAATACTCGTAAAAATCGGACATATCATTGTTTTGATCCATTGAAGGTGATAAAAAAAATTGGAAAAGATATATAAAAGATTGAAGTGATATGTAAAAGTTTGGAAGAGATATATGAAAAATGGGAGTTGTATAGGGTATTTATAGTGTTTAAAGTGGGTAAAAATTTACCAAAACCCTAAAAACGGCTCTTTTTTCAAATTCTCGTAGCCTAACTGCTAGTTTTTTTTATTTTTAAAAAGAGTATATAACGCGAAAACGCGAGACGCGGTACGGCGTCTGGCGTTTTCCTGGACCGTTTGGGTTGGGGATCCCAGCGGCAGACGCGAAAACGCGAGTCGGGGTGTGGTCTTCGCGCCGTCGTGTCGCGTTTTTGGCGATGGCTTGAGCCACTAGCCACCGTACCCCGTTCTCTAATTTTTTGGAGTTTCACGTTTTATTTATTATTTTGGCCCAAAGTATTAACTATTGAATCTTAAGGACATGTATATTTTTGAACTTCTTTTCTACATCTTACACAAAAGGATTTTTATTTATTTTTTTCTAAATGAGGAAATATTTATGTTTTTTTAATAAGCATATTTAAAATAAATAAAAAATAATTACAAAAATATTACTTAATAAGGAAACATCCACTTACTTAAAAATCTAGGCCCGTATACAAACTAAACAAGATTTTGATACCCGCGCTTCGCTGCGGCAAATTTTGTATAAAACGTTTTTTATTCCAAGCAAATATCAACTTGAAGTAAGATAGACATCTTAGTTCGCATCTTTGATAGGTAGCAAGTGTCATGAGCTTATTGAAAGCTTAATGCCATAGCGAATTACTCTAATGTATATCCGGATCAGCGTACATCGTCACTTTTATCAAATAATATTGTAAAAGCCAACTACAGGTTACTAAAAAAATCATAGATATTTGTTGCAATTACAAAACAATGATGCTGATTGAGATATTCAAATTTGCTTCAATACAGCCATATAGCCTACCATTTTCTTGTAATCTAGTCATCAAGTCATCACATGAAGTTATCATGGTCTGTGTTAGAAATCTGCACAAAATTATAAATATTATTGTTAACAAAAATATACTACCAGGACTATTATAACATTTATCAAATACTTCGGAACCTTGGCTTTTAACCACTCATATGTTGTTTCAGGTTAATAAATGTACATGACGTAACAATACGAACATGATAATGTAACAATAGTTAGAGTTTTGCAAAATTTAGGTCGTTTTAAGAAACCTATAAAATACTTGATTCCTCAAGTCCTGTGAATTATTTTTTCTTTCCTGATACTATGAAACATGATACCTATCTTTCGAGATTAGTTATTGGCCAAAAGACACTTTTCTTCAAGAAAATGAGCTTTTAAGTACCTTTTAAAGAATGTAGCCGCTATCAAAGAGTCATCCCACATGACCAAACCAAAAGCCGAAAATTGGAGGGTGTGCATCTTTCTCGGAATCGACGTACTGATGGTGATATTTATGAATGCTCGCCCAATATATCGGATCCCTCTGTGCATATTACATTTGGTTGAAATTTGAATAACATTAGTATATATGAATGAAAGAACTCAGGGTAAGAAAAACAAACCTGGAAATTTGAGACACCTTGATAAGCAAAGGTGCACTCAAGCCACTTAAGAAGCTTGAAACTTCGGTGTGATAGGTTACGATGATAAGAGAGGATTATTCCACACATTCTACACAATATGTAGCTCCCAAATGCAGCCCAGAAAGCTCCCCAAGTAAACGTAAACGATGCGAATAATGCAAGCAAATGAATACCTAAGATCCCTACACCCATCTTGATGTCAACACTCCTCCATTTACGCCCCAGGAAGTGGTTCCTTTTCCTTGTAACCATCACGTCAAAGAAATGTATCTTTCCATATCTCGACTCCTTTACATCTACAGAAGTTGTGTTCAACTATATGCAAAGATAACAGTTTAACGAATGCGTTTTAGAAAAATTAAAGGAAACATGAAGTAAATAAGTAAAGAGCCGTAATATGATTATACCAGTGAGATACCCTCACATATTGGAGTGATGGAGGCTTGGTGAAAGCCGCGTGAAGAGTTATATCATCATGTGAAGCTTGGTACCTTCAAGTCTCCAAATACCTGATTGTTTCCTTATCATGTGCACTCATGGTCAACTGCATACACTCCAGCCACTCTTGCTACATCCATCCTTGGCCTGTTATCAAACACAAACTTTAGATGATGACTACAGACCCAAAACAAAATAAAAATAAAAATGAAATGACAGTGTATAAACAAATTTAAGATGTGTGTAACAAAATTATTACGGAGTATGATTATCCCATTTTCATAAACATACCGAAACATTCCATATTTTTAATAATGTACAGCTTCATGTACAATCCTAAACAACCCCTGCTTTAATAATGTCCAAAACAGCACCTAATCTGATAATAAACAGTTCTTTATTTGCAATCCCAAACAGTACCTAATCTAATAATAAGCAGTTGTTACGCCGCCCTCATATGTTAAATGTGCATCGCATAGAAAGTGTATAAAATACCATATAAAACTGTCCAAAGAGCCTTTAAAGTCTTTAAAAGCTGTGACGACACAATGCACCTTTCATGTATATCTAGTAAATATGCAGCAAGAGTGTAGTTTGGGTTTGTAATCAATGTAAAAAACCATTTTTTTTATTTTTATTTATTTTTTAGAAAGGCAACTTATATTAAAAGGAACCATTTAACTTGGAATATTAAAAGATTACCTTGTCAAATCTAGGATGCAACTATGAAAGGATGAAAAGAACCTCGGATGCATCTGCATAAATAGCTGCACTAAGGAGTTGCATTGTGCCAATACCAAACACCACGTATCGACATTCTGTTACTACTTGAGTCTTATCATCGTCAGCTTGTTGAAGGAGCTTGAATGCATCATTGAATGACTTTACGCTTGAGTAGAACACATTTTAAGAATTACCACTTGATGCTGATGTTGATGTAGGGCTTTTCGAATTGACTCTTCGAAGAGGTAGTGATTAACTTGCTTCAATAAGATGCTTGATATCCTCTATACACCTCAATGCATTCCTTCCTGGCGCTATATACTTCTTTTTTAAGATGAAGCATCTCATGTTACACCTATCAAAATAAATGAAAAAGTCAAAAAGCAAAGCGTGAATGTAAAGAAAAATGCGTACACAAACGCGGGAGAAATCATGATCCAAAAACACACAGAACCACGGAAATAACAAAACAAAAAAAGAATAAAAGAACCTTATTTACATTGAGTTGCACCTCCGATTGATCCCACACAGCTGCGACATAGATAAAAAAAAGTACCCGCAAGAATTTCTCGCCCCAAAATGCCATCAGGAAACTGCGATTTGTTTTTTCCTCCTATCATAATTTTAGAAAACGCAAATATGAAAGAATAAAAAACGCAAAAAATTTATTAGCATTAGAGATTCTTTTCATCTAAGACGTCATCATGAGGTTTTTAAACATGTTTTTACATTTATGCTAATCCATGTAAAGTAGATGATAGTTTATTTCTAGATAAGAATATATTACAATCAGTTATGAACATATACTTACCATTACATGGTCACAGGGATTGGCAGAGGTCGCCGTGCAAGATATAAATGATGGATCACTCCCATAAACTGAAAATATTAAAAAAGCATGTCAAGGTAAAATATTAAAAAAACTTTGGATAAAACTCAAGCTATTGTATTCGTTAAGTATTAGAACTAATGGTCTCTATCTGGCCCTTTACACCAGCTTATAAATTGCATCTAACCTACCAATTTCTTATAAGGATGTTTATGTTAGCTCGCTTGCCGGACTTATGAGCGTATGTTAATTTATAAAAGCTAATAAAAGCCCAACTTTTTCGAAATAACTTTAATTTCATAACTTCAACAAACTATTAACAATATTAAATCCAACATATTAAATAAATATACCTGAGAAGCCTTTTCGATTATCCTTGAACATAGTTTTCTCCGAAACAACGATGTCCAGCCGCGTACACTTGTAGGATAAGAGAGACATGTTTTTTCTTGCTTACTGCTATCACACGTACATCGTCAGCATGTCGTCCAAATCTCTCAGCTACACGTCGAACACGATGGAAAATTGATCAGAGATATGTAACAGCTGCATTTTCCACAGCTTAATATGAGTATGATTGTTTTTTCTTGTTTGTGTTTGGCAAATCAAACATTGATAAAAATAATATGTTATTTGGAGATTTATTGGTTACTTCAAGGTTCACCCAATAAAGGGAACATTCCTTGAACAACTCTTACAAAGGATTGCTCAAAGGTTCGTTGCATTAACACCATCCCAAAATATGGTGTTGTGACATAAGTTCCTGCATGTGTATATAGTATCAAAAATTCAGCAGAGTATTTATTTTTAGTGGACAGTAAAATAGTATTTCTTTTTACATACGTTGCCACATCAGTACCGAATGGAGAGGTTTGAGGCCCGAACCAAACAATGAAGTATTCAAAGAGCCTAGTTTTTGCTTTTATAATTACTATATAATCATATATACTTGTTGACCATAATACCTGAAATCTGTTTGGTCATGTGAAAAGTGAAGAAATGGGTATGTTTTACTATGGGTCAAAACAGGAATTTTTCGATACGGGGTCAAATGGAATGATGAACACATGACAGTGACACACATTAACCTTACAATTTACTCGAACAACGTTAACACTCAACACAATTTCTTTTGAAACTAAATATTATGAAGCTCAAAGATGTCGGGGCATATGACACAGAAACATATGTTAATCAAATAATAAAGCCTAACATGACCGACCGCCTAAGATAGTGTTCAGTTTGGATTTGCGTATGTTATCTCACGCTGTGAATTGAGTGTTTGGCATGCTTATCTAAGAATATGCACGTGTATGACCCCTAATCAGTTTTGCCGCAATTACTCTCTTAAAGATTCTTATCCAAACCCAACCTAACAGCCGAGTTGAGTGGTTCAACCTGAACCCATACTCACCCTTGGTCTTGTGAAATGAAGAACAGATTAATGTAACAAAAAAAACCAAAACTGTTAGGTTTCCTTTTTCCACATAGCCTAGAAAAACGTTTGGGTTCGGCTCGGCTGATAACCCACCCAAACCTGCCCCTGCTCAGCCCTAATCGATTCTGCTCACTATGGTAAGGTTTCAAAATACTAATGTCGAACCTTCAGATATTAAAACTCCATGTTATATCTATGATTCTCTTAAAAAACAACTCAAATTGCACAAATAATTTACAGCTCGTACACCTTATAACTTAGTATCTAACAATCAACAAAAAGGAAGCATGTTTTTTCACTAATGCATAAAAACAGACACTTTGTTATGCATAAATACTAAACATCATAATTAACACCTTAATCTATTTAGCAAATAAAAAATAAAAAGTTTATCCATTACCAAGCACTTATATGCCTTGCCTTTGAATTTACAGCAGATTTCGATGTCACACCTTTTGACTTTCCTGACACAGAGGCCCCAAGATGCAAATGGAGCTGCATAACGAATATGTAAAACATGCTTAGCAGAATGTGTAATATACATCAAAACATAAAAACCAAAACCCCTAATTTTATTTATATAAATCTGAATTTTAATACACATAAATGAGGTCTAAAAATCATACCTGATGATTTTACGAACATGTTCAGAGGCCAACATCGCTTCTAGATCTTGAGCACTTTTTGGCTTGTGACCAATTCAGTAATTATTGACCTACAAAAAAAGCCCAAAATTTATACAAACCCTCATTTTATTACAAAATCCTAATCTCCAAATTAAAAAGTTTTTGAACAAAATTAAACAAAATAGAAAACAAAGAACGTTGAATTCTTGGGAATGCTAAGACTGATTCCCCTTCTTCCTCATCTTGTTGAGCAGGTATTTTCTTTGCTTTTGATTTGCGGTGGATTTTTCATTAGGGGGTGTGTGTTTGATGAAAGCTTCGACTATAAACATGTTAATGGGGATCTGAGGTTTTGTGACGCATGGAGGTGGGAAGCAAGACACGTTCGTGTTTGAGGAACAAACTTGAGGACACGTGTGATTATATGAGTATTTGAGGTGTTCCAACTAACGAAACAATGACGCTGCATCTTGAAAGATTGCATGCCCCTGCATCTCTGTTAGCTCTGGATATGAAATTCCAACCTGAAATCATACAACCAAACTAATAAGGAGGCAGGTCATGTATGGGTTACATGACATCCTAAATTGCTTTTTTCAAAAATTATATCGTTATCGTGTTAATCTAGTTTTGTAATCATAATTTTTTGTCACACCATCTATTCATTAAGAAATCAATATTAGACAAAAAGTTGTTTCCAGAAAATGTGATCCAACCCAGTTTGACATATAAGTTAAAACGACATGTTCTAATTTGTTACCCAGCCTCCCATTTCGCCACCTCGACCACTCGTATTAGATTTTTATAAATAAGATTCTAAACAACTGATATATACAAATTCATTGTTTTTTTCCTTTCAGGTGGCATAAAAGTTTAACATCATACAAAACATAGATCAGCCCAATCCAAATTTACTTAAACTCTATAAGGAAACATAAATAGTGAATCATAAACAACCATAATTTAAACAAACATAAATTTACCCACGGGCTCTAAGCTCAGCAAGTCTCCTACCCAAATCATCCTCCTTGACCTTCCCAAGCCTCTCACAGCAACTGTATACCCGTAGCCTGCAGCAACCCAACCAACACTTTCAAACCATACTCATCAGGTACCTACTGCATCAAACTATTAACCTCCCCTTCTAAAGTCAATAAACTTTCACTTACCGACATCAAACCCCCCAAAATCTCAGTTTCCACTTTCATATTCACTAAGTGATCCATATTGTCACTCGTGCTCTTCAAATTCACGGCATTTAAGGTTGCTTGAGGTAAGGTTGCCTGAGGTGGTTACTAATTATTGTCAATTCTCGTTGAGGCAAGAGGAAACCCGGTAATTTAACCCCCAAATCTTAACCAAAACCCTAAAAACACAAAACTGATAAAATCAAACTCAAAACAAAACGAATCAAAAATAAAGATTATACTTCTAATGACCCTTTTAAAAACCCACAAACAATTTCAAAATCAATCACCAAAAACACAATCTTTCAGTCAATCTTTTTATATAGAAATCAAACCCCAAAATAATTTACCTCAAATAAGCCAATCCAAATACACCCTAAACTAAAACAAACACAAAGCTAGGCGATAAAAAAAAGTGGTAAGGCAAAATTATAGTTTTCATAACCTTTGTATTACCTGGGCATCTAACCTTTTTGCATTTTTAAAGATGATCATTATGATACAATTAATATTTATACACACATACCTATATTAATTTGTTGATACACATATAAAACCCTTAAAATCTACCATAAAACTATGAATATAAAGTAAGATTAGGGTTAGTAAACTCACTTTCTTTCTCTTCTTCTTCCGATCTGAAAAGCCTAACTCATTTGCTTTCCTAAAACAGAAAACACAAAGCCACCAAAAAAGTAAGGTATAATTAAACTATTGCAACTCGTAAAATAGATTGCAAGTTGTGAGTTTTACAAACCTCTTAGAGGGCTCAACCAACTGGCCAATTTTAGCTTCAACCTTACAATTTTTCCAAACCTTACAAAAAAAACATTTGAAACAATCAGTATTCGATCATTTTTCATCAAGAATCAGTCAGTTTAATTAAATGGAAAAAAAATACCTACATTAGATTTAATCAATCAAACCCCTCTGAAAACCCAAATTTGTAAAAACTCATATACCCTTTACTAATTAGAAATTAAAACAAATACATCAAGAGTTAAAAAACGACACCTTGTGCTCGGAAGAGGTCAGAGCATGATTCACAGCTGCGTGGTTTGGCCGGATTTTTAGAGATGAGAAGGATGGGTATTGCTGATAAGGGCGGTGGGTTTTGGTAGGAGGATGGTTGTGTGTGTGTGTTTTTTATGTTATGTATATGTGGTGGATGGAGAGAACGAAGAACACGTGTTTTGTTATGAACAAACCTACCACCCAGCTGTGTGCAATTCTAATTATTTTATTTGCATACTACTGTTCATAACAATTGTTTAATCTTAATTTACTATTCATAAGAATATTTTAGTATTAAAATTAATATTTAAAAAATAGTGATAGAGAGAGGGGACAGGGAGGAGACAACACAGGTTTTGTTATATAGTATAAATGTTTGTTTTAATCGCTTTTTTATCAAAGATGCTACATGATAAAAAGCTAACCGCTCATAGCTGCTTCAAGTTGCCGCTCCACATGACAAATTACTACTTTTATTAAAGCCCGGTACACTTCTCGACAAACGTGAGATTTAACATAATTTAATGAAACTGTGTCAACCCGTCGAAAACTCGCTGGTAGCTGACCCGCTGGAACCCGGTGTTTAAAAAACCCGATTCATTACTACATCCACGTAACATCTCAACCTAACAAAAACACCCACCTCTTCGCTCTTTGCACCTCTCTCAAGTTTTTTTTTCTCTCTCTCTAAAAACGGATCTCAATGATCTTTGTTGCTCTCTCTCTAAAAGCAGATGAGGTTTGTGGTTTGTTGTATCTAATGGCGTGGTGGTGGGGCTTGTGGTATGTTCTATCTAATGGCGTGGTGGTGGTTTCGATGATACAATTGTTGTTGCTATCTAATGCCTTCTTCACTAGAAAATAGAGGCAAAACACACACTTCACTTCGGCTATGCCAAAACAAAAATGGTAGACAAACAAGATTTAATTCGTTGACATAGATTATAAGAGATTTAAGGTGATAATTCAAACTTTATTGTTTAAGTGATTCTATGAAGAGTGATAATTCATAAAGTTTGATTTTAAAAATCTCTTATCATATCTCATGTTGAGGTAAATTTACGTGAGCTGCTTGAGCTTGATAAAAGTGACCTCAACGGTAATAAAGATCGAGTTCAGCTTGGTTCCTCCGGAGCATAGTCCTTCGTATCCTAGCTAAAAATAAGAAAGAACACCGTTAGCTCGCCTCGGGGTGTGAGTCTGGGACCAACTCCGGCGTGAGAGTAAGTATAATGATTGTGAGATAAATGCGGAGAATGTAAAGTATGGTTCGTAAAGGTGTTGTGTCCCGTTCTAGGGAAATAAGCTCTCCCTTTATACTATTTGAGATTCGCTACAAGACATAACCGTGGGGCTCTCTCTTGGTACAACTTGTCAGCTATGTGTCCTTCCAAGGACAGTAGTCCTTTACAAGGACTGTACCTTTGTCTGATTGTCCTTTGACACCGCTGCATTAGGACGGAGCTAATAACTCTGGACCTGATATGTCCTTCGACATACCAGCTTCTCCGGAATTCTGGTGGTGACTCCGGACTTGATTTGTCCTTCGATAAGTCAGCATCTCCGAAGCGTTTATTTGGTTTAGCCCGTGCTAGTTTAGTAGCAGTATCTAAGTTGTATTTCTCCTTCGGATGTTCCGGGGAGACTATACCTCATCATGTCCCCCCAGTCTAGTATCTGCCAAGCTAGCTTGTCAGTATTAGACTTAAATGTACTTTTACGTCATTAATGTTCTGCTTATGCGGATGTGGCTTGTTTTTTGTCCATACACTTTCTTTACAACGTGTCACGTGATAATTTTCCAACCGTCGTGTCTTTTCCTTCTTTCCTTATAAATAGCAGTCTCCTTTTTTACTTTTCACTTTACCCCTGCTTTAGTAAAAACACACATCGTGTCCGGAGCTATCGTTTTTGTTTTTTGCCGCTGCTTACCTTGCTCCGGATTCTTTACTTTCCTAGGTATCTTTTTCTTTCCCTCCTACTTTTTCAATTATGGCTAAAAAATATATGGATCTATATCATTCCCGACTCACCCCGGATGACCTAAGCTATCTGATCATCAAATACAAAATTCCTCGTGATCTCCACCCTTGGCTACCCTCAGAAGAATTTGTGATGTTCGAGATTCCAGATGATGCCATTGGTATTTATCATCGGATCTTTGATTTTTCTGGTGTTCGAATTCCTTTTTCTTCGTTCCTCCTGGCCCTTATCAAACATTACAGGGTTCACTTCTCTCAGTTGGGTCCTCTGGGTCTTAATAAGGTCATTGTTAGGAATTAAAGGGCTTCTACAAGTTTATACTGCTGGAAGGTCTTAGTGTTGCTATTGAAGATTTAAGAATATAAACTAAGTCATTAGTACTGCTAATTGTAGTATTAGTATTGTTGGTTACAGTTAGTACTGTCAGTACTAAAAGATAGTCACTTAGTACTGCTAGCTTTGTATTAGTACTGTTAGTATAGAATGATTAGTACTGCTTAAGTGATATGCATGAGATATATTAGGAATAGATATGCATGATCACTTAACGCATTTTGTAAGCTCATTAGGGTTTCCTTGGTGTATAAAAGGAACCCTACGGCACTAGTTAGAGATACAAGTTTCACAAGTATTCATAGTTAGTAATCTGTAAGCTAGCAGATTAATAGTAATCAAAGTTTTGTTTTATTCATTGTTCTTCTTAGCAATATAAGTTAGTTTCCGCATAGCTTATATTGTTCATAGTCATTGTTTCTCTTGTAGTTAGTTTGGATCTATCCAGATTGGCTACCACCCTTAACAGGCTAGAAAGATCTATTAAGTCTGGGATCTACAAGTGGTATCAGAGCTTGTAGAGAAACTCTGAGTAAGAAGAACCAAAACACATCAGTTATAAACCTTTACCTTTTAGATCTATTCAATGGCGGGATCAGATGATGAAAATCCACCACCACCACAAACACCAACACGACAAGCCCCTCACATTGTGTCAACAATTAAACTCCCTATTCTAAAGAAAGGTGAGTATGACATTTGGGCCATGAAACAAGAACATTACTTGAGCCATACAGACTATCCTATATGGGAAGTCATACAAAAAGGAAAGAGAAAACTACAATTTTGGTCCACTATCTTTACCGGGTATAACACTTTTGGTCCATTTTTTTTAAAATTTGCGGGTTTAAGCCAAAACCCGAGTATCCATTTCACATTTGAGCCAAATCTAACAATTTTGGTTCACATTTGAGCCAAAACCCGAGTATCCATTTCACATTTGAGCCAAATC
>BQNB010037078.1:2358-49691 GCA_026074375.1 Tanacetum coccineum | reverse complement strand
GGCAAAGGGAAATGGTCTTTTCTTGTAGCTTCGTGCAACTTGCGATAATCAATACAAACTCTCCATCCTGTTATAAGTCTTGTCGGCACCAATTCGTTTTCATCGTTGGTTACTACGGTCATTCCTCCTTTCTTTGGTACACAGTGTACTGGGCTTACCCAAGGACTATCCGAGATTGGGTAGATCAATCCAGCGTCGAGAAGTTTTTCAACCTCTTTCTTAATGACATCATGGATCTTTAGATTAACCCTTCTCTGATGTTGGACCGTTGGTTCGTAATCCTCTTCCATTAGAATCTTATGAGAACAAAAATCTGGGTTTATACCCTTTATGTCAGAGAGCTTCCAAGCAATGGCTTACTTTTGGGATCTAAGAACCTTTCTGAGAGCAGTCTTCTCATCATCACTCAAATCTTTGGCAATTATGACAGGCAACTTGTTGTTATCTGCTAAAAATGCGTATTCGAGATAAGGTGGTAAGTCCTTAAGTTCAACCTCGGGAGGTTCATTGATTAAAGATTCGGCGGATTTACAAACTTTAAGCTCTTTCTTGATTTCTGGTAAGTAATTTCCTTGATTCAATGACGGCGAAGGATCACTATTGAGAAGAGATTCGAGAAGGAGAATGTCCCCCTCTGGGTCATAATAAGATTCATCAACTTCTGGTGAAGTTGGATCGTCGGCTAGAGCAAGAAAAGTATCAGCTTCTTCTAAAAGTAGAAAATCACTATCCCCGAAAGGAGTGAGAGTCGGAGAAGAATTTGAAACAATCGGATCGTATCTGGGAGAAGGATTTCCATATGCAACTAAATCAGAAAAATCTAAAACTTCTTGTAAGTACTCTTCACACGTAACATCAATAAGATCAACTCGTTTCAACGATTCGAGATTGTTGTACAAAATAGAAGGCGTATCACCACATTTAAGGGTTAAAGATTGATCATCATTTCTAAGAACTATCTCTCCTTCATACACATTAATTAAAGCATGAGTCGTCCTAAGAAAAGGTCTCCCGAGTATCAACGGTACTCGAGGATCGACTATGAAATCAAGAACAACAAAATCGGCTGGAAAGTAGAACTTTCCTACCTTAACAAACACATTTTCGGCTACACTAGTTGGTTTGGAAATTGTTCGGTCGGCTAATTCTAACACAATTTAGTATCATTTAGGCCCGGGAGTCCAAGATTTTTCCAAATGGAAAGAGGCATGAGATTAATGCTAGCACCCAAATCGGCTAGGGCTAAGCAATTATCAAACTCAGAAAAATCACATGGGATAAGAAATCGACCGGGGTCACCTAGCTTTTCCGGAAGCTTTTTGAGGACAACCGCACTACAAATTTCATTCAAAGGTGTCTTGGTTAACTCGATTAACTTGTCTTTGTTATTAAGCATCTTTTTAAACATCGGAGCAAATTTAGGCATATGGATGAGAGCATCCGCGAAACTTAGCTCAAAATGAAGATTATGGAAAATTTCCATAAACTTGGAAGCTAGGATATCATCCTTTTCAAAGAGTTTCTCTTTTGCAAGTCTTGAAGGGTAAGGCAAACTAGTCTTGGTCTTTTGAGTAACGAGAGGCTCATTAATTAATTCTTCGTCTTTGTTTTGATCTTGGACCAAAGGAGGTTGGATGTCTTTGGTGCTAGGTAGCTCTGTATCCTTTGTCACCTCGCTTTCCTTCTCCACCACCGGTGGTGGAATTGGAGGTCCATCATATAAGGCACCACTTCGTGTGGTAATTGCCTTGGCTTCGTTCCTAGGGTTTGGTATGGTATTGCTTGGTAACGAACTTGAACTTGAAGCTTGGTTGGTATGATAGTTTTGCATAAAACTTAGCATCATGTTTTGAAAATCATCTTGCTTACTTTTTGAGAATCCGTTGTAAACTCTTGAATAATCATTTTGATTTCTTGAAAATTTGTCTAACTTCATTTGAAAATTATTCCATGTTTCGTCAATCACTAGCCTTAGCATAAACTTTCAAAATCATTTAGAAACAACTTTTGCATTTGAGGAAACGGGAGGTAAAGCTTGATTAACCAAAGGTTGATTTGTTGGTGGTTGGTATGGTGGGGTTTGATAAATGGCTCCTTGATTGTTTTGACGGTTTTGGTTGAAATTGCCTCCATGGTTTTGATTCGAATTGAAATTGTTTCCTTGATATCGGCTTTGGTTTCCTTGGTTTGTTTTTGAGAACATTTTGGTTGTTTAAAACTGGGTGGTCGTCAATTGATTTGCCAAATTAGGAGGATTTTTCCTTTGAAACAAAGTTGCCACGGCGGCGGTTTGTTTAATTGATGAATGTTATCAATGAAAAACGGTAAAATCCAGTTGTCTTGTTAACGGACAATTGTTGAAATTATGGTTTGAAACCACATGTAAACACAAACTTCCTCGAGCTGCTTTGAATCGTAGTAGAGTCGTAACATTCCTTTTCACAATCATCCTTTTCTAATCGGCTCATTTCGAATATCTATTTTATCTTTAATTGAAGCGGAAGAGTTGTTGAAATCAAAAGAATTTAGAAGGTGTTAGAAGTAGAAGAGGAGCATTCGTAGACTCACTCTTTGTTCAATTGAGAAAACCCCCCCACCCCCCTCCCAAAACCCCCTTTTCCCTCTCCACCCCCTTCTTGAATAACAAACCTGGATTTTACTCTCAATAATGGCTGGTTAAACACCACGAGGCATCTATCTAGAAAATTCCCAACCCTCGGGGGGCGGAATCTAAAGCAAACTTGTATGGCATTAGGTAATCAAAGAATTGTAGAAACGTATCAAGTTTATGTAATTCCTAAAAACCATGATTGAGGACATTGACAAAGAAGTCCATTTGAAACGTTCCCATCTCGTTGAAAAGTTTCATATTGATTTTTGGTAGAAAGTAGTGGGTGGGGGGGGGGGGAAAAAAAAATTTCATTTCGAAGGTAAGTTGTTTTCGAAGGTGGGAAAAATTGGTTTATGAATTTCGAGACAAGATCATCCCACGTTAGAATCGATCGAGGTGGTTCTTTATCTAGCCAAGTCCGGGCTTCACCTTCGAGAGAGAAAGGAAAAAGCAAAAGCTTAATCGTTGTATTTGGAACTTCCGGATGTCTAAACGTAGAAGTGACTTTGTTGAAAAATCGAAGATGATTATGAGGGTCTTGTCTACCCGTAAATTGATTACTTTGAACAAGATTAATCAAAGTTTGTTTAAGTTCAAAATTGTTTGCATTTATCGGTGGAACAACAATTGCATCTTCGTATCCCTCGATGGGAGCTTGTAGCATTTGAGCCATGGTACGATTGTCGGCCATTGGAATCTCGGGTTCCTCAACAATAACCGGTGTTATTTGTTGTTGTCGACGATTTCGATTACGAGCTTGAGAACGAGTGCGCATGCACTAAAAATAGAGAAAAGAAATTAAAAAGAAAACAAAAATTACACTAATTTTTTTTTATTTTTTGAATTTTTTTTTAACAATCTATTTTAAACGGATACACGGAAGACAACTTAAACCAAATAATCGAATTACTTCACGGTAACTCTTAAAAATTGCTTCTTAAGATGAGCCGTACCTCGTAAATGACACAAATGGCAAGTTTTTGAATCTTTGGTTCGATTTGGGAACTTATTATGGATAATACCTCAATTGAAGGTATTATTTGTTGGTGTTCTTTTACCAACTTTGTAGATTTTATTTCTTTTTAAAGACAATTTTATATTTTTGATTTTTTTTATTTTTATATGATAACTATACTAAAAAGAAAAAGAAAATATTTTTTACTTTTATATTTTTTAATTTTTTTGGATTTTTGAAATATTTAACAAAAATGAAACTTTCGAGGACGAAAGGATCTTCAAACCAAAATCAACAAACGTAAACGACGGAATCTTTAACACAAGTCCCCGGCAGCGGCGCCAAAAATTGATTGATAGTTTTTATACACACTATATTATATTAATACATAAAAGTATAGAGAATAATTCTCAAAGTAGCCCTCTAGAAAAATTCTTGTACAAGAATATATAATAATAATAATATACGTTATTTACCGGGAAGTATGCTTTCTCAAGTCGTTTCCCCAACGACTTGTGAAATTGAAACCACGCCTTAGTTTAGATTATGATTTAAATGAGAGAAAATATATTTTTGATTATTTATAACCACTAAATTAAAGCAACAATTAAAATAAGCAATTAAAAAGCAATTAATAAACTAAGATAATTAACGGGAACAAATAAAACGCGACAAATAAGCAAGTAAGACAAAATAAGATTTTAAAAATGCAAACTAAATTTCTAAACCTAAAATAGGACAAAAGAAAATTTAAGGAAAAAGAAAAAAAAATTCATAATTTTTGAATTTATTATGAATTAAAAACTATTTTGATCTAATTAAATCCTAAAAAATAGCAAATTAAGTCTTAAAAATTAAGAAAAATTATTTTTAATCTTAGAAAAGTCTAAAATAACATAAAAACTCAGAAAACTATTTTTAACTATTTAAAAAATTATTTAAACTTAAAATTAAAAGCTCAAAAATGAAAATTAAAATCTAAAAGGTGTAAAAATGATTTTTCTGAATGTAAACCTAAAAGTAATTCTTATAAAACTAAAAACTATTTTTTTGTAATTTTCTGAAACTTTTTTCTATTTTTTATTGATTTTTCAATTTTTAAACCTACGAAAAATCCTAGAAAATAAATATAAATGGGGAAAATTCTCAAAAAATCAGGAAAAGTCCTACTAGCAACAAGGAATAAGAGAAAAATTAAACTAAACAAACAGCTAATCAAATAAGCTCTAAAATAAGCTGGATAAGCTACGGCTTATAAAATGAAAAGGAAATGAAAAAGACTACTAGTATTAAATGGGGGGAAAGGTTACTGGATAGGCTATTGAAGCAAATGGTTAAGGCGTATGGTCAATAAGCAGGAGGTCTTGGATTCGAGGTTGACAGACACCCTTTTTTTGTTATTTTTTTATTTTTCACTTTTTGCAAAAACTAAGAGTTAGAATTTAAAAAGGACACAATTATAAGCACTTTTAATAAATGAAACATAAGCTCAAAGTCTAAGATAAGCTTTTTAAAAGCTTATGAATTCAGCAGGTCAGGAAGTGGGCTGCTAAGCTCACTTATGCTTATTTCCACTAAAGGACTTGTAAAAAGCTCAAATTAAGCTTAAACTGAAAAGCAAAAGATGTTCTAGACTCCTTAAGATGTGCTTAATCTAGAAATGAAAAGCTTATTAACTAAAAACTACTGAATTCTAACTGAATTTGAAAGGCAAGCTAGTAAACTCAGAAAATGACTCAAAAAACTCAAAATTAAAGCTAAGCTTAAGAGCTCAATAAGCCAAGACAGAAGCAGAGCTTTTGCTCACTTAACATACAACTTATAAGCTACTATTAACCTCCATAAAACCAAAACTTATAAGCTAAAATTCTAGATTACAAAAGCTACTAATTATACTACTGTTTTTGGCTTTTTGGATTTTTTGAAAACTTTTAAACTGAATTATCTTAACTAATTAAGCTAGAAAATGAAAGGCAAGTCCTAATCTATATTAAGCTATGACTATTCTATAAGCTATATGAAAATAAGCCCCTAGACCCTACAATTATAAGCTAAAATGAAGCTCAAAAGTTCAACAGTACTAACTGATGTTAGTACTGCTGATGCAGATTGCAATTAGTGCAAACACAAAATGCAGGCAACCTAGAGGTAAAAATCTACACTACACACTTCTATTGAGTGTGTTGAATCTCAAAACAAACAAGTACTAAAGCTCACAAGAGCTTGCATCAAATTAAGCAGGCAAGACTTAAGCTATAAACTCCCCTGGTGTAGGCACTTCTAAATTAGACCCTAACTTGTTCAATTTTAAAATCTAAATTCTAAAAACTCCTTTCCTAATGATTATAAGTAAAGATAAAACTGTCATAAGCAATAAACACAAGTCAATTTGACTTTTAGAGGTCAAAGTGCAGTAATCCAAACACCCCTTAATATTGTTGACAGATTTTAAAAAGCTTTTAAAATGAAATTCACTTAACTAAACTTTGATACCAGACATTAATGAGCTTATATCAACCCTAACAAGCATAAATCATTAACTGAATTAACTAGAATCAAAGATTTAAAACTATACTATTATATTTTTGGCTTTTTATAATTTTTTAGACAGTATTGAGAAACTAAGATCTACAATCTATTAACTAAAGATAAATGAACAAACAAGATTAATAAGCACAACTTAACAACAAAAAGCACAATAAAGCTAGAAAATAGGCAGTTTAAGCAATTAAGTAGCAACTAGTTAACAACTAAGCTATATTAAACCAAAAAATAAAGAACAAGGAATTTAAATGGAAACTAACCAATTGCTTCAACTTAACAAAAGCTTTAATTCAAATTATCAGCTACAAGCTCTAGCTTATCCAAATGGATAAGCTAGTATAAGTCCATGGGAGCTCATCCATGGTTAGCTCCCCTTCCAAAAGTCTAAAATCCATAAGGTAAGATAATTAGGCTGTTTTTAAGAGTTAAGGTATGATTAAGGTAAGATTTGAGCTCAATTATTAGCTTAGAGACTAATAAGAGCTTATTCAGTAGCTTATGATATTTAGCTTAGCATTTAATAGGAATATGTGAGAGCTTATGAAAACAAAGAGCTTAGGGAGACTATTTAAAAAACTGAATTTCATTAACATAAAACTTGATTACAATGGCTTAAAGGTAGAATTACAAAGTTTAAGGAAATTTAAGACTAAAATTGATATTTTAATAAAAAAAGGGGGCTAAAACTAAAAGCTACTAACTACTTATGTGTGTGTGTGATAGTGAGGCTATTTATAGCCTGAAGCTGAACATTCTAGGCCTTCCTTGCTGCCCATGCTCCTTTTGATCTTGTCCGTACAAATCTTCAATCATTGGATCTATCTTTTGAGCCGTTAGATTACTTCACACTCTCACATGGATTGCCAAGCTGGCAATCCTTTGATGTGACCTTGTTTTTGTTGTGTGAGTGATTGTAGAGTAAAAATCAACATCCCCTTGTACTTTTCTTCCTGCCGCGTTAACCTTTTAGCTTATGTGAGCCCAATGAAGAGTGCCGAATCTTGACAAAATCTAACCCTGCCATCATGTTTGTGATCACTTGAATAGTCTAAACCACCCTTCAATTTAGAAAAGCCCCTTGATTTACCATGACTGGTGAAATGGGGACGAAGCATGAATAGTAAAATGTTCTTGGCGCCATTTTTTCCTTTTTATAACTGAAAGGGTAAAAAAAACGGGTGAACTTTTGGGTAATTGCAAAATTAGTCCCTGTGGTTGTTTAGCACAAGTCTAGTGTAAAAGGATTTATGAAATTGACAGAAATGGTCCCTATGGTTTAGTAAAAGATAAATGGGCCAAGGGGTTTGGGCTTATGTCTTTTGGCTTTTTGCATGAGTAGGGTTTAAGGAAAAATAAGTAAAAAAAAGGAATTTAGGCCCAATGTAGGTTTAGGGACTATTTGTGTAACTTTTAAAACTTAAGGGATTGATTTTGTGATTTTGGATTCTTCCTTTAGTGTTGACTTTGACTTTTTGACTAGAGTTGACTGAGGGTTGACTTTTCTGACTTGGCACTTCCGGTTCTTGTACGCTCTTCGTTCTGTATCCGTTTTGCCCGTTTTTGATGTTTTCTTGTGATTTATGAAATATTGTTCCTGCACACACAAAACACATAAAACCATTAATATCTTGCCATTTTTCGTTCTGTTTAGGCTTATTGGGTCATTTGGTTATAAACAGATATGTGTATTTTACACTTATCATACATCAATGAAAACTCCAATGGTACCCCCCTAATTACTTAGGACCTGATCTCAATTGCAAAGCTGTGAATGAGACTCAGTATAGAGGAATGATTGGATCACTAATGTACCTAACTGCAAGCAGACCTGACATTCAATTCTTGACTTGTCTCTGTACAAGATATCAAGCAAATTCTAAAGAATATCACCTTATTGTTGTCAAAAGAATTTTCATATACCTAAAAGGTACTCCCAGTCTTGGTCCTTGGTATCCTAAATGTTCAGGTTTTGACCTAAAAGGATACTCAGACTCTGACTATGATGGATGCAATATCGACAACAAAAGCACTTTAGGTGCCTGTGAGTTGCTAGGAGGCAAACGTGTGTGATGGAGTGCTAAGAAATAGCAATATGTGGCTATGTCTTCATTTGATGTTGTATTGTAGTTGCTGCTGGATGTTGTGCCAATATACTGTGTATGAAGAGTCAGCTTAGTGACTATGACATTGTATTAGAGAAGCTGCCTATATTTTGTGATAACACAAGTGCTATTACACTCTCAAACAATTCAGTCTTGTACTCAAGAACAAAGCATATTGATATCAGATATTACTTTACTTTATCAGAGATCATATCATAAAAGGGGACATTGAATTACATTTCATTCTCACTCAATATCAACTTGCTGATATATTCACCAAGCTACTAGATGAACTAACTTTCAAAAGATTGATAGTTGAACATTGATGGAACAAAACCTGAACCTTCAAAAGATTTATGAAAACTGAAGGGGTTCAGCATATGTGTCAAAACTGAACAAAATTAATTTCACTCTTTCAGTTCAGTTTGTATCAAGTATTTATATATTGACAAGTACGCCAGCGATCCATGCTACATCTGGTCTAGAGTAATAAAAAACCACGCCAGTGGCCTAGTGACCATCCGCTTTAAGCATATGAATAGTTGATATATGACTAAGTCTTTTTCCATCAGTTCAGCATAACATAACACCAAACCTGAATCTAGTTTAGCTTTTTAAACCTCAATCAAAGGGTCAGTTTTCAAAGCAAAAGATATTTCCAAAATTAATATTTTTAACTAAGTAATTCTTATCAAAGAAGTTACTTCTTTTTATTAATATTATTAAAAAGAGAATATCCAAACGTTCATATAACCTCATCTTCTCTCACCTACTTTTGCAGTGAATAGACGGATGTTCACTGTTGTAGGTGTTCTAGAAATCTTGTGCTACATTCTTTAAAATTGCTATTTTTATCACACGTTCAAAACAAACCTCTAAAAACTTTCAATAAACTTTTAACTTCCCAAATGACAGTTATCAAATTTCACTAAAGTTTTAACATTCACAATATCATCATATATATCACAAAATCACCACACAAATCTCAAAAAAACCACATAAATTCCTCTTATCTCATAACTCCTCATCAAAATAATCAAGATAACATTAAAACCCTCTTCACAAACAAAAATGGCAGAACAACAAAACCCACAATCACCACCACATTTATCATCACAACAACATGATCAACCAGAATCACCACAAACACCAATTCCATATGATCATGCACCACAAGTTGATTACAGTCCTTACTTAATCAATATCAAACCAAACAATAAAGTGGCACTTCTTTATCATGAACATAACAACTTTGAATACTATAAATGTGTGTCTGGCTTTATCTCAAAGTGATGTCTTCACAAAATCTTTACCAAAACACCTTTCCATCAATACAAGGAATGTGACAACTATGCATTAAGCAGGTTAGTCAACCGTAAATATTGACCTAAGTTCATTATGTGCTATAGTAATTATGTGGTTATGTGATTCTATGTGAGTTGGTTATCAATCTGTGAGCGTGATCGTCTCATTATGATTGAATTTATGGTTAATGTGGGTATTCCATTTTGTTCATAGTTTTGTGACAATAGAAATGATGGTATCATTCTATGTGTGTACGTTTTTTATTGTCTTCTAGACGTATTTATATCTTTAAGTGTTAGTAGTTAGTAAAATTAAATTAGAAAGGAAATTTATGTATGGTCATTTAATCTAGTTTTAATTTAAGAGGTTTAAAAGGTAGAATAAAGAATTTTTATAAAAATGTCAAAATTAAGGGTTGAATATGTAATAAATATAGTTTTTATATAAAATATATATATATATATATATATATATATATAATTCGATTAGATATATATTTATATATATATATATATATTATCTTTTATATATAAATAACATATATATATAAATTTCGAAATTATATAAAATAAATAAAATAAAAATATAATTAAGGAGTGTTTGTAGGCCAGTTAGGGAAAAAAAGAAACAAAATTTGAGTTAAATTAGGACTCTATATAGTATAAATAAAAATTTAATAAATCTTTAAATCACTTTTCTCTCTTCTCTTACATTTGTTCGGTCGATCCCCCAAGAAGAAATTTTTTTTTTATCAAGAACCAAGGTAGTGATTTAAGGGTAATCAAGTAAAAGTTTAGGTATGTTTTCAATTAAGCTTTGTTTAATCTTTTTATAATTAGTAACAATAAAGTGATGGATAAATTAGGGTTTCATAAATCAGTAAATTAATAATGTTAAACTTAATTAGAAGAGTTTAGGGTTTAATTAGGATCATGTTGATGTAATCGGTCAAGGTTGAATCGCATTAAAATAAGAATTAGGTTTGAGCAGAATTTTAGTTCATGTTGTTCGATAGATATCTCAATCTTGTTAACGTTTTTCTTTATGAATCTCTTTGTCTATTGTATAGTTAGAGTGTGAATGTTTCCATAAAAGTCTAGCCCCGAAAGGTTTTGAGGTCGGGAAGTTAGTCAAATAATTTTCACAAAAAAAGTTGTTAAAACAGTAAATTCGGGTCAGATTTTGGTCTGATTTCGGGGAGTAAAACCCCTACTTAAAATTCAAATTAGGGTTAGCCAAAAATCATGAGTCATATTTTCGGTGTCTAATAACTCCAGTTCGAATGGCTAGCGATAAAACATTTTCTAAGTATTTTTAAGGATGTCAAACTTTTTGGTGCGCGTTCAGGTCCGAATCTAAGTACTTTGTAAAGATGATTTTTTATAAAATAGTTCCACTTAGTATTATTTTTTTTAAATCACAGTAGCTCACAACTCATTGAAGAGCTAGGGAATGTAAAGAGAACCATCAATTAGGTGTTTAAGTATTTTATTTATAGTCATAAAGTGACTACAAAAATTCAGTCAGCTAACTGTACAGTGGAAAAGTTAATGAGTAAGGTCATATAGGCTGTGAATATGATATGGGAAATGTATATTAAGGATTATAAACTTAGTGTAAAGTTTAGAAGTCCATCATGTGATTATTAAATTGACTTAGGCATTTAGCCTAACCGAGTGTAACTTGTGTTTTGTTATGATTAGATTGTGTGCAAGATCTTGTCAAGTAAGTTGAGCATCAGGTGAGTTTCATAGTCCCATTTTACTATGTTTTCTTGGGATGGAAATGATGCAAAATGTGTTTTGAAACGTTTTAATTGTTGTGATTATGTGGTTTAATTGATGCATGGACTTTTATGTAGCTATTATATGTTTTTTTTTTTTTATTTTTTTTTTTTTTATTTTTTTTTTTCATGTGCTGCATGTCGTATGACATCGATAGAGCGTGATCGTCTCCTTATGATTTAGTCTTGAGATCTTGGTTTTGCCTACTTTGTGGGTATGACATCCATAGAGCGTGATCGTCTCCTTGTGATTGAGTTTGGATTTGGTTTTCGCCTACTCCATGTGGGTATGATATTGTGTAGATACGGTACCAAGATTCTGGGATCGGGGATAACATTCCTCTCCATGACTATATGATGAATTTTGTGGTTTGGGATCGGGGGACACGTTCCGTCCCAATGGTGATTATTAGTTGAATGCATGTTAGCATGTATAATAGTCAGCTTAATTGTCCTGCCATGTTTTGTTTTTATTAATCACAGTAATTGATTTAAATCTTAAATTAGGTGTCATAAACCTATGACTCTCACCAACCATTGTGTTGACGTTTTAAGCATCATTTTCAGGTGAGCGTTAGGAAGGTGTTGATGTTAATAAAAGTGGCTAGAGAGACATTAGGCTGGCATGGAAGTTCTATTTGATTCGTTTCATAATTGTTTGTATGAATTTTTGAATGTTATTTGTTTTATTAGGTTTGTGGAGACATTGTCTTGGTATTGATGTGACCCCTTTTTTCATTAATCATGTCGTCGTTCCTTTGTTTTCAATATTGTTATGATACATTGTGTCTTTTATTTTTAGTTATACATGTAGTGATTCTCTATTGTTGACACCATTGTGTTGTGATGATATCCATGATGTTACGCCTCGTGTTTCCGCCTTGGCGGGGTGTGACAATATTGGTATCAGAGATTGGTTCTAGAGAAGTAGGTGGTTGAGCCTAGACTATAACCTAGGAGTCTTATATGATGCATATTAGGGCTAAGTGTTTAGTATTATAACTAATTTACTTTCCCCGTAATTATATAGCTTTTATTATCTTTTTGTCTATACTTTTATTTAGCTATTTTGTCTACTATTATATATATGGTATATTAATATCTCTTACTATTTATAGCAATGTCTCCTCTTACCAGTAAGAAGTTTTGTTGGGAAACCATTTTCCCAATTGTACTTAAAGCGCATTAGAGATCACAAAAATGAGCCAATTAAGAATGAGACTCTAATGGTATACTAAAAGAGATAGGGTAGTTGATCGCTTGTCGAATGCTCGATAGTCAAGCATTGGACTGTAGAGTGGGGTGACTTTTTTATTGCGAGGCAAAGTCAAACCCGAGCGAGGCCCAACATAAGTTTATTTCGCCTTTTACCTCGTCACGATGTTATTGATTATTTCTTTCTGATATTTCGTATTTTGGAGGCGTTGCGAGACTTTCGCTCCTTTATGTCGTTTCGGTTTTATATTTATATAAGTAAGTATTTCTTTGATGGAGCATCCTTTCTGTGTTATAGTGGAGTGGTTTAAGATGTGCAATGTGGTATATGTGCTTATATGTGCTGTTTTTTGAGAGTTGTAGTCTTGGGATGTAAAAGTATACATGTTGAAAGGATGCATTATAATTTGGTTGCAACATAATTATAAAGGCATTCACACACGTGACTTGTGACCATGATTGCATTGATCGTTTTTGTTTGTAATGTGGTTGTTCGGATTGCTTATTTGGATTTTGGTACGTTCCCATTGGTTCTTTCGTTTGGTTTTTAAATTTTTTTTGGGTGATTACTCGTATGAGTATCAAAATTTTCTTTTAATCACTAATTGTTCCTAAAATATTAGTGCATATCATTACTCCGTTCTTTATGTATCATTTGGTTTTCGTAACATGTTGCGACATGTTAGTACCGACGTTTTCTATGGTTTTTCTTTTGATCATAAGTACGGATTAGTCTTTACGTTCTTCTTTTGGTTCGTAATGTCTTCGTATGAATTTCTCTTGGGCATGTTCGCTTCACTGTTATTCTGACTATATGGTTTATGGTACTTTCTTTCGCTTTCAAACAATAAATTTGTGTTAGTCTTTACGGTATTTTACAATCTATTTAGGTATTACGATGTCCTTGTTTGAGTAACATATTTTATATTAATGTCGAATTATGAAAACCTTTTGAAGTATATCTTGATAGTGTTTGGTGAAAACTATTATTGAAATGATTTTTTTTAATACAACATTTTTATGGAAATGTCTCTTTATTGATTTTTTAAGAAATTATGTTTACAATAAATTTTGAAACAATATGATAATTGGTTGACTGACAAAACTATTTTTTTAAGATATGATAATTTTTTTTTAATATATGCTTGTTTTTGATAAATTTTATAATTATAAAAAGGATGTTTAAAGTAATTTATATGGGTAAGATGCGATACACTGTTAAATAACTGTCTTTGGATTTTATGACAACCATGATTAAAATGAATTTTATAAAGATTATCTTTAAGACGATTTTTTTAATGATATTTTATAATTAAAACGACTTTCTTTATTATTATAAATTAATTTTTATAAAAACATTATTTAGTTGGTTCTTATGAGAAAAGTCAGTTATTGGTATAAGAATCCTATCTTTTCATTTATCAATCTGGATATGTATTGTTATTCGTTATGTGTTTCTTTTATCGTGGTATGCTTGTTGATTTTTTCATTTGCGTTTTCTATCGGTACATATATTCTATCCTTTCTTTTAAGGATTCTTATGACATTTGATCCGCATTAATTTGCATATGTGAAGCCCCTTATATGTTTTCTAGCCTTTGATTCGATATTCGTTTGCTACCCTATTCGATAGTTCGTAACCCTTAATTCGTTTAATATACGTTTTATTCGATCAAGTCACTCTCCGTGGGGAGCACCTGTGTTGTTCAAAAGAAGGACAGTTCAATTCGAATGTGCATAGACTATCGAGAGTTGCACAAGCTGACCACCAAGAATCTCCCAGGATCGACGACTCGTATTTCGACAGTTTCAAGTTCTGTGTTATTTTCTAAGATAATATTTGTTTCGGTTACCATAGTTAAGAGTACATGGAAGTAGATATTTTAAGACGCATTTAGACGCGATATGGAACTTTGAGTTTCGGTTATGCCTTTTGGGTTATCCAATGCACCAACGGTTTTCATAGACTTGAAGAACCGGGTGTGCAAGCCATATTTAGGCAAGTTTTTCATTTTGTTTATCTATGATATCTTGATCTACTCGAAGTCTAAGGAGGATCACGAGGTTCATCTGAAGTTGGTGTTGGAGCTGCTGAAGAAGGAAAAGTTATTTTCCTAGTTTTCCAAGTATGAATTCTGGCTACAAGAAGTGCATTTTCTCAGACACGTGGTTAACAACAATGATATTCACGTAGACTCTAGTTGATAGAAAGTAATGAAGAATTAAAAAGTACTTAAGACGTCATCCGAGATACGATCATTCTTGGGATTGACAGGTTACTACCAACATTTTATAATAAATTTATCTAAGATTGCTAAACCCCTTACTTCACTGACTCAGAAGAATAAGAAGTAGGAGTGGGCCAAGGAACAAGAGGAAGCTTTTCAAACGTTAAAGGGCAATTTGTGAAATGCACCAATATTGTCATTGCCTGATGGATCCAAAGAGTTTGTAGTTTACTGCGACGCGTCGAATCAAGGATTAGGTTGTGTACTCATGCAAAGAGGCAAGGTAGAGAACGCGACAGCAGAAATGCTGCGTTGGCTGGACCAAACAATAGTAAGAAGGAAGGTGGGGTATGTATTTATTATGGGTTCCATTAATAGGTGATGTAAGAACACTAATGATGGACGAGGCTCGTGCATCGAGGTACATGGTACATCCGGGAGCGGATAAGACGTACTATGACCTTAGAGATATGTATGGTGGCCATGTATGAAGAAGGATATTGCTACCTATGTTAGCAATTATTTAACTTGTTTAAAGGTGAATGCTGAAATATCAAAGACCTTCGGGTTTAATGCAATAGCTAGAGATACCTGAGTGGAAATAGGATAGAATAACTATGGACTTTATTACAAGGTTGCCGAGATCAAGTAGTGGGTATGATACGAATTAGGTAATAGTCGATAGACTGACTAAGTCAGCCCATTTTCTGACAATACGAGAAGATTACAAGATGGAGAAGTTAGCAAGGTTTTATATTGATGAGATAGTAGCAGGGCATGAAGTGCCCGTGTCAATCATCTCAGATCGTTATAGAAGATTTACTTCAAGGGTTCTGGCAAAATATTACAAAAAGCCTTAGGGACGCGATTGGATATGAGTACGTCTTATCATCCTCAAACGGATGGACAAAGTGAGCGTACAATTCAGACATTGGAGGATATGTTAAGAGCATGTGTGATCGAATTTGGTGGCAGTTAGGATGTTCACCTACCGTTAGCTGAATTTTCTTATAATAATAGTTATCATTCGAGTATTCAATGTGCCCTGTTTGAAGCACTGTATGGAAAGAAACGTAGGTCGCCCATTCTGTGGGTTGAAATTAGAGAAAGCGGGTTAATTGGACCGGAATTGGTGCAAGAGACGACTGATAAGGTGGTCTTGATAAAGGAAAAGCTCAAAGTGGCTAGAGATTGCCAAAAGAGCTATGTTGGCTATTGAGTAACATTTAGGTGGATGTTGTGATTAAAGTGATGTTGGAAGTGTCGTCTTGGAAAGTGTAGTGCATTTTGAAGAAAAAAATTGTTAGACTAAGATATGTGGGAGCATTTGAGATCATTAAAGGGATCGGTCCTATGGCCTATTGATTAAGATTGTCTCAATAATTTAGTAGTGTATTTGATGTGTTTCAAATTTAAAGGAGTATTGGACGGATGCAAATATGCACGTGCCTTTGGAAAGAATTAAGGTACATAAAACTCTTTGTTTTGTTGAAGAACCTGTTAAGATTATCGACCGTGAGGTTAAAAGTTTAAAGCCTAGTAGGATTTCAATGGTTAAAGTCTGTTGGAACTCGAAGCGAGGTTATGAGGATTTTATTAAAACTAAGTATCCATACGTACTCATTGGGCAAGTTATAGTTGGAAGTACTAATTAAAGTTGGGTACATAGGCTTACTGGTAGACCTTAGTGCACCCTTAAATGTTCTTATGTGGTTTGGTTAATGTTATATTTTGAATAAACTCGAAGTCGAGCCGATTCTTCAAAAACGTTGAGCTTTGTAACAACTCATAACTTAGTTCCAAGATAGTTCTTGTTTGATGAGTTGCGGGGTTAAGTTATGAATGACATTGTTACACAACCTAAGGTTTTGGAAGTAGTTTCCTTAAGACGGGCGATGTTCATGTAGTTAGATGTTATTTTTGCTTAGAGTTATTATGCTGCTATTTGTACCCTTGTATGGGCAAGCGAAGTTGTAGGCAGTGGGTTTCCGATCGTGAAAGTTAGATGAGATTCAAAGCGTGGCCCTAAGTTCACGTGGAAACATGAGGACCATATGAAAACTAAATATTCCTGATTGTTTATTGATAATTCTTGTTAATCTAGTAGTTAAATCTCGGGACGAGATTTCCCTAAAGAGGGGATACTGTGACAACTATGCGTTGAGCAGGTTAGTCAACCGTAAATATTGACCTGAGTTCATTATGTGTTGTAGTAATTATGTGGTTATGTGATTCTATGTGAGTTGGTTATTGATCCGTCCAAATCAATACATATATATATTTTATATATATATAAAGTAATAATAAGGTTATAATCAATAATAGCTTTTAGTTAAGTATTTTGTCGGGTTTAAAGGAATTCATTTTACCAAGCGATAACTCAAAAACCTTCGGGTCGTTCCTGTGAGAGATGAATGAAATCTACGTTCACGTTGTAATTGAGCTTGAATGTCATAAAAGATTTTGGTTTTAGGTTTAATCTAATTTTCTAAAAACCTAAATTAAACTATTATTTAAAACTACAAGTTACACTAAAATATTAAATGACAAAAAATGCTGCTAAAGTGACGTGAAATGTTCATTAAGTGCGGGCTTAGGTACAAGCATTTAAGACAAGTAAAATAAATTGTTTAAAAATTAAATAGACAAGAAATTATATTGCTTAAAAATAAATGATGGAATGTAAATCGAAAAAGATCAATACTTATGACTAACATTAACTTTTTAATTTTTTAAACCCGCACCTAAATTCCAAATCACTAATCACTTAACAAGCACTACTAAATCTACTCACTACTCATAATGAAATAAAAACTAAATAATGCTACACTAATTAATTGAAAAAGGATAGAAAATGGAACCGATTTGAAGAGCCGGCATAATAAAACTAAAAACACACCCGGTTTAGTAAGCTAAAGAAAATATTTAAATTCTATCTAGCTTACTAAACCCTTAAGCTCCGCGCCTCGTGAGATGACCGGTACCAAAATTACAAAACATATAAGAAAACTGTTAACAATAAACTGTTTAAAACAATTGCAATTCTAATTCTCATTTGGCCCAAAGATCAAATAGAACGCAGGCCCAAAATAGCAAGGTAAATAACTAGCTTTACTCAACTAATGCAATCATGTAACTATTTAGCTAGACCGAACATTCATAAACTAATTTAAGCATCAACATTAAAAAAAAAGAAACCTAATTCAAAAAAAACTTATCGCGAATGAGAGACTACCAAGCACGAGGTTAAACTAACCGAGACTAAACTAAATAAGCTAAAACAAAATCTAAATCTTAAACACAAAAAAAATCTACTTAATAAGCACTAATTTATTAAATAAACAATCGAAACCAATAAGCATAAGCAAACTGGATTACTACGATTATATTCTATTAAGCGCATAAAGCATTTATCCAATAAGCTAATAACTTTTGTTGAACAAGATCTAAAGAAAATCAATAAGCCATGCGAACACCCCTGATACTCTAGGTGACTTAATGCAACGAAAACACCAAAAATAGCACACATGGGAATTTTAAATGAGCTAAAAGCACTTACACGAATTACATCTTAACACGATTAAGAAAATAAGCTAACAAAACGCTTCCAAACAATATTAGCTTAAATGAAATCGAATAAGCTTTTGGAAAACTAAAAGGCGAAAATAAGCGAGATCGAAACGAAGCTATATCTAAGCTATTTAAAAGCTTATTTGATCTAAACTTATTAGAAAATGAACAAGAATAAGCCAACAAAACTCAACCCAACTTTATATTAATAAGCTAAAAAAAATTCCATTACAATAAGTAGTAAAATAAGCTAAAATAAGTACTAACAATAATCCTCAAACTGAAAATAAGCTAATCCTACTTTTAATACTAAAATATGCTAAAAAGTAAAAATAAGTCCTAAAAACTAACACCTCAAAAAATGAGGGGAGCGAGCTCATATTTATAGCCACAAGAGGGTAAGTTTTTAAAATATGTCTCAGCCAATCATTGGCTTTTATCCTCGTACCCTCGAATCAAACATTTGTAGTAAAGAATCCAGCCGCTAGTAAAGGTCCACGTGGCCATTATGATGGCTTAAATCGAACGCATTCATTTCCACCCTCAGATTCCTTTTGCAATTTGAAATGAAACTTTGAGATATAACAATTTTACACGCCACGTGTATTCTTCTTATTCGTCATCCCATCTTAGTGGAATGGCACATGACTTTTGTGAATTAATTCCTTCTCACATGTCACGACGTCACAACTACATCACCTCATAATACTTATTTTCAATATTGTATAATGGGCTTTGTTGGGCTTTTTCTAGATTGGGCTGGCTCGGCCAATTAAATGGGTTACGGGTTGGCCCAATAAAATCCGAGGGCACTGTTGGACTCGTTTTCTCGCGCTCTTTCCACTGGTATGCTCGGAGACTTTTCACGACTTCATCTTAGCTTTGAGTAATAATTAACTTTGACCAAATTGAGCCCGATAAATCCCGTTTTTGCTCCGTTTTTAATCTTTTTACCTGCAAGACATAAAAATACACACAAACATATTTTGCAATATTATAAATCATATTTTAGCATTTTTAGCGTCGATTAATAGTGTTTAAAGGGGTATAATAGATGTTTGTTTTAGCAAAATACCAAAATTCTCCCATAACTAAAGCCATTGCTGGTCCCACATGTAATGTCAATATAAAATAAACTCGGAAAAAATTAGGTTTTAATCCCTTTTAACTTATAACCCCTCACAATCAAATAAAGATCAAGAAAAGTTATTAAAGGTTCACAAAATCATTTAATTCGCAAGCACCCCGTTATTAACCATTTTATTTTATTTTATTTTATTTTATTTTTTTTTATGCCAACCCTTGAAAAAATTTCTCAACGGGATGAGATTGCCATAAAATTTCATTCCAAGTTAAGTGAGATCTTAGACGTTCTGGAGGCATTATTTTATTGGGGCCGTTCCGTCTTTCAAGAGGGAACAAATAATAATACATCGTTGGCCATTGATTATTTATCAATATGGGTAGAAGCAAAAAGCTGCTTCCCCCACAATGATCGCTTCCCCGAGTTGTTTGCAACAAAAAATTTCATAAAATCTCCTTCTCGCCAAGTCTTAGGTTTGCACCCTCGTGTGCAATCATAAGTGATCGAGGAACCCATTTTCGCAATGGTGACCAATTTGCAAAGGTCTGCTTAATATTGGAGTCAACTCAATCGTCTCTCCACGCGTATCATCCACAAACAAGTGGAACAAGTTGAGGTATCCATCGTGGTTGAAACAAATTTTCTTGAAAGGATCCGTTGGGCGAAATTCGTTTGGCCTCTTGGTTTCGGTTTAAATTTGATGACACACTTTGGGCTTTCCGCACAGCTTAACAAAACACCATCGGTATTTACTCCATACAAGCTTGTGTACGGGGGAAGGCATGTCATCTTCCGATCGAACTCGAGCACAAAGCTTACTGGGCCCTTAAGCATACCAACTTTGATATCAAAACCGCGGGTGATCATAGGAAAGTTCAACTCAATGAACTTAATGAACTTCGTATCATATGCCTATGAAAAACTCTCTGATTCTACTAAAGAGAAAAACAAAGAGAATCCATGGACTCCAAGATCAAAAACCGCGTTTTCAACGTCGGCGCGATCAGACGTCCTCCTCTTTAATCTTAGATTTAATATTTTTCTCTCGGGCTAAGGCTTTTAAGACCCGTTGGTCAGGGACCATTCACGGTAACAAAGTCTTTCCATATGGCACTATCGGAGTTATCTCTAAATCGGGGCCATATGTCACATAGGGTCATGGTCATTGATTTTAAAGCTATTACTTTTGACGGGGGACGTACCCACAATTGGTACGCCAGGATCTCCCAAAACTTCCCTATGTCCATAAATTCAAGGGGTGTCGGGTCAAGCATAGCGACCTTAAACAAGAGATTCGTGGAGGCACCCCATGCTGATCGTAGTATTGTGTAATATGTATAGTGTTTCCTTGTTTGTGAAGGTGGGCTCGCCTTTTCCTATTACCGTGTTTGGTGTGTGTGTGTAAATTGTCCAGGATTTCCAGGAGTGTGAGCTCTCGTTACTGGTTTTCTTTTTCTGAGCGAGGGTTATTATCAGCCTTCTGCTTCATTTTAGAATCTAGTATCACTAATCTAATCGCTACGTTTTTACATTGGTGGCCTCAATTCTTATTACGGCTCTTTGATTGAGGTTGGTGCCCATAGGCAAAACATCGAGGACGATTGTTTTAGTTTCTGTAGTGGGGGGGGCGATCTTTCGATTTTGATTTTGCTGCAGCCGTGGTATCATCGTTGTAATCCCGTTTTTCTACCACCACTTAATTGTTGCTAAATTATACCATTATAATTTGATATAATAAAAGTTATGTTATTAAAGGTATTAATAAGGTTTTGTCACAGTTTCGACTTTTCTAATGGGTTTTAGATGAGAATAATTTTTGAACCTCTGATTCGGAGCATGTGTTGAGCCCTAGCTTGATCCTTAAATTGTAAGCTAAGTTTCGCACGAGGTGAAGAACAAGAAGTGATAGAGTTAATATAAGTTTATGTGCTAAGCAAAATTCTTCCTGAAGCTTAGGAGTGAGTATCTTGTGGCTTTTTCTCCCACTAGCTTTTAATCCGTTCCTAATGCATACGTGCTCATTTAATTCAACTAAGTCTTCGATGTTTTTTGAAATGCTTCATATTTGTAAACTTGATTCTTTAAAGCAATGGTATTTTTCTGTTATTAAATAATTTGAAAGTTAAAATGCCAATGAGTCTATGAATGATTATGAATGCAATAAATGCTGTAGGTAGTCTGGTATATTTCGCCTATATGATGCTTGCAATGTGAGTATAGGGTGCAAGTAATTAATATTTTATTTTTCATTATTTTTTTTTTGGTTTTTTTCCAGTGGGTTTTGTTTTTTTTATATTTGGTTTCTGATATGGACCGGTATGGGGTGTTTTCATTTTTAATATCTAGTATATATTATAGTATAGATAAGTTTATTATTAATTATTGTGATCAAGATCTTTACTTCTGAGTGTTATATGTTACCTTTTTGTATTTTGGTATATTAAATATATGGATTTTATATATTTATTGGATTAATTATTACGTATTGAGTATATATATATTATACATATTAATTTTGGGGTATTTTTTTCGTATTTTGGTTATATTTGATAATTATTGTTGGTTTATTTGTTATGGGGGATTACGTATTAAATTGTATATTTAATGGATTTGGGTTTGGTGTTATTATGTTTTTTGTGTGTTATTTGTTATATGGATTGTAAGTGGGTTTTTGAGTAAGATTATATCGGGGTGTATTTTTTATTTGGTTGGGTTTATTTGGTATGTTTGGTTGTATGGTGTTATTAGTGGGTTTAGTTAATTAGTTTGTTTTGGGGGGGGTGGGGTTATGGTTGGGTTGGGTAGGTTGTTTTTATTTGGTGTTGGTTTGGGTTTTGATGTTTTATTTTCCCTATTAATAAAATAAATAAAAAAATATTAAACAATATAATATATATTATTAAAATATATTAAAGCTAAAAGTATTTATATTAAGTAGTTTTTTATATTTTTTATTTTTAGTTTTTTTTTATTTGTTTTATATATTTTAATTAAATTTTTATTAATTCATTATAATTTATGATTTAAAATAAAAATGATAGATTTTATTTGTATAAGATCTTTAATTTTATTAATTTACAATTAATTATTTTGACTTTTAACTATATTATATAAATATTAATTATTAATTTTAAAATTATTATTTATTTTCTTTAAATATTCAATTTAAACATCCTAAATTTTATATAAATTTATTTATAAATATTAATAATTAATATTATTTATAATATAGTTTATTAATAAAAATTCAATAATAATTTTTATTTAGTAAAAATTAAATTATAGTAATTATAAATTAATTTTATTTGTTAATAATATTTTATTATTTATATTTTTTTTTAAAATTACAAAAAATTAATTTATTTAATTTTTATAAGTTTTTTAAAGAAAGATGTCTATGTTTTTTTTTTATATTATAATATTATATAAAATTAAATATTTAAATTTATTAAAAATTAATAATAATTTTTTATTTATAATTCAATTATAAAAATTATAAATAAATTAAATTATATACTATTGAATATTATATATTAATTATAAATTTATATTTTTTTAATTCTTTTATTAAAATTTAGTCTTATATTTATTATATAATTAAAAATATTATTTTATATATTAAATTATTACCATTAATTTTATATAATTTTTAGATAATATATTATTATATAAATTTAAAATTTAATTTAGAAATTTTATTATAATTAAATCTTAAATTAATTTTTATTTATTATTATAATATATTTTTTATAATTAAATTTAAAACTTATAATTTTAAATTAAAATTCATTAAATTAATTTTATTTTTTTAAATTTATTATTTATTATTTATTAATTTACTTTTTTTTTATTTAAAATAATGTTATTTAATTTATATTTATTTATAATATATAAAGTTATAACATAAAAACAAAATTTTTTATTATTTAAATCTTTTTGTGAGATGAGAGATCACTAATCAACACTTCGTTTCTTGGTGAATACGAGTGTTCTTCTCTTGCACTTGATAAAGAGGAAAGATGAGATGAGAAGATAAGATAAGATCACTTGAAACAAGATCTACGTATGTTAGTGATCAAGATATTTAGTAAGAGAAAGAAGTTTTAGAGAGAGAAAGAAGAGACTGGAAAATTTCGTGCAAAGAGAAAATAATTTTCCGCAAGGGGTAGACCAGTATTTATAGACAGGAGAAATTAACGGTCACTGGTGGTGGTCCCGACGGTCCCATATATTAAGGGGGCCGCCAGGCCTATAAGGGGGCCGCCACCTAGACTCCGCTCCTTTTTTTGTCTTTTTGTGGGGAAGATTGTATCTGGTGTAAAACCTTCCGTTTTGGGTTAAGTTTTTAATAATACTTTTCTTTTAATTAGAAAATATTTTGTATAATTAATTTTGTGAAAATATTTTGTAAAAATGTAATGGATGAGAGAAAAATATTTTCTTGATCACTAATCATACTTAATGATGTGTTTGTTAATACCTTAAGTGGTCACTAATCTTAGAAATGGAATTTTACGATTAATAATTTGTAAACGTTTAATTTTATTGTAAACGTTTTTACATTTTGTTATTATCAAAACATTGAGAGGTCGAAAAATATAAATAATGTTTTTAGACATTATTTGTATTAACATTTATGACGACCAAAAGAGTTTAGTAATTTATGTTTCATTTACAGTATCAAGAAAAGTATTTGGTAACTGATATCGTTTAATAAAAGTAGTGTGGATCTCAACATTTTTGAGTGTGTGTGACTATTGTAACACATACAATATCACATTATAATGTTTATGATATTACCCTAAGTTCATGACACCGAAGCCTTAACAAGTTGTGGAAATCCTAGTCTTTTAGATTCGCCTCAAATCGATGTTTTGCCAAAACACCCAAGTACTACCTCAAATGAAATGCACCTACTGGCCAATGTACTCATCCAGAATTCCGGGTGGGAGTGTCAACCCCAATAGATCTATTCACAGCATTCGTGCTTACTCGACGGTACCTCCGGTTAAGAAATTAACGGTTCATAATAGTGTGTACTACGTGGCAATAGGGAAACTTAGATAATATGTAAAAGTTTAAGGTACTTGCATTCATAGTAAAAGCAACCAACGTATTCGTAAAGAGTTTAAAGTATTTGTATCCGTAGTAAAAGCAACCAACGTATTCGTAAAAGCTTTAAGTACTTGTATTCATAGTAAAACGAGTGTGAAATAAATCATGTAAACGAGTTTTGTAAACGAGCATATAAATGAGTTTGATAACATTCATGCAAATGAGTTTGTAAACGAACATATAACGAGTTTGATGTTAATAATGTAAACATGTTTGTAAACGAGCATGTTTCTCACCCTAAAAGTTAGAAAGTAAATGTAAAAAAGTAAAATGTGGAGCTATAAACTCACCTTAAAAATATGGTGAGATAGTGATTCAACAAAGAGAATAATGAAATCGAACGACTCTAGACGCGACCTAATTAAAAGACGCGCTTTAGAAACGAGAAGTAAATAACGAAACATCGTATAGGACGCTTATAAAAGAAATAGACATCCATAAGTGTTTGAGCTTTAGTTTATTTAGCAAAAACGTGACATTAAGAAAGTATATAATTTAATGTTACGTTACGCCACTCTTACGAAAAATTACCATTTTTGGAAGTTACTATTTTTAGAAAGTTTCTATTTTAGGAAAGTTTTAGTTTCGGGACGTTAATACCGTCTCCTACATTTGTCAAGTCCATATTTCCATAAACGCGCTAATGAAACCTAAACGCCTACATCTTACGTCTATCTCGCTAATATATACTAACTTACTATTTTTAGTAACGTTCGGCGATTTCGAATTACCCCTTTTAGAAAGCTCCAATCCCTTCCTAATAATATTAAAATGTTACGTTATTATTTTCTAAGGCTTTTGACACTTAACGGACTCTCTATCTCATAAAACGTTTACTTATGTATAAAAATTTAGTGTTTGAAAGTGACTCGACAAAAATATGGGTTATCTCTCTCGTCTTTGACTTTTAAGCGAAACGGGTCGTTCAAATAAAAGAAAACATCATTTTGGACAACTTTCGTGTTTTATACAAAGGCCGATTCAGACTCGAAAGGGTCTGAATCGTCCGTTTTAGCTGCTGACCTGCTATTGTCAAAATGGCTTTTGCAGAAAAATTTTCCAAGTTTCATTTGACCATGTCTCCTTCGTTATAAGGCATATTTTCGCGCTCTTTATATCAAAATGACGGAAAAAAACATAAGCTAACATTAGCTTTGAAATTTAGCATCTCAAAGCATTTTTAAATCAACTTTTATACCCATTATAATTTCAGACAGATTTGTGTTCATCCTAAATACTTCCTAAAAATCAACCACAACTTCACAAATCCCATTTTCTAACCTAAACTCCTTCCACTACTTAAACCAACAACAAATCCACACTTTTATCTATCCTAATATCATCCTCATAATTATTTCAACACACAAATCCACTCATCCTTTCTTTAATCAAAAATTTATATGAGAAAATTATAACAACTTCATTATTTCACAAATTCATCTTGTTTTCTTTTGTAAATTTTACACAAACACTATAGGACTTATAAAACTTGATTAAGAACATAAGAATATAAAAGAAGAAAAAGATAGGTTCAAGATTTACTCACAAACGAGAAGAATCAAGAAGAAAACTACTAGATCTAGTGAAGAAAACCTTAGATCTTGAAACCCCCAAAATAATAATCAAAACCCTAGATCTTGAATTCTTGGAAAAACCTTGAAAAAAATGGAGTAACCCTTTCACACACCTTATATAACCTTAGAAGTGAACCGTGTATGCTTGGAATAGCTTGGAAATAGAAAAAGATGAACCCTTAAGGGTGCTTGTTTTGGGACATGGCCAAGGAAGACAATGGAGAAGAAGGGAGGCTTTTGTGTAGGTGCAAAATGAAATTAAACCCTAATAATGAAAGTATGAGATGTATTTGAAGGGTAAAGTTAGGGTTTTGCGTTAGTATCTTGACTAGTCAAATGTCACACACACTTGATAACCGTGCGTGTTTTGGTTCGGCTACGCATGGGCACAAGGGAGGAGTTTGTATAAATATTGAGCTAGCTTGTACACTTAAGCACCATGGTTTGAAATTATTGAGTCAAAGCTTAGTCAAATGTGGTTTTAGTTTTTAGTTAAGGTGCAAGCAAACAAAGGAAGGAAAGTGACATAAGCTCATGTCACTTTCTTGGTCTTACATAGACATGTGATATGGTTTAGTTTAAATTTTTGGCTCCATTCCTTGATTTTAAAAGTCTAGTCATGTATATGAGACTAGAAGGTGATACATTTTCAAAAATTTTAATCCTTGAGAGTATTTTGGGTGATATCTTAGGTTTACATGCGAAGGTGTTGAGTTTTCGGGGTTCCGTTTGACATAAAATGCTAAAAACACGAAACACACGTGAGAAACATAAAAATTGCAAATGTAAGAGTACGTAAACTACGTAACACTATAAATTGACTAAATCAAAATATTATGAGCAGACTAAACTCGATCCAGAGTCGGAACGCATCCGATAACGTTTTTCAGTTTTACGCGGGATAATTTCCAAGTTTAACGACAATTTAATACATAACTTATAAAAGTCAAAATATTAAACGAAAAAGTTTAAAATAAAGACTTGAAATTTACGGAGTGTGACAAAATGTAGTTCTTTCTTATCGGGTTTATTAAATGTGCTTGTTTCTCTATGTAGGTTTTTGATTTTTTTTTCATTTATTTATTTAAGTCTGTTATATGCACAAATCATACTAATATGTAGCACATGATGCTTGCGTGCGGTTGCTGATATTTGCGTGCTTTTGTTGATGCCTGAGCAGTTGTCTGTGTCAAAAGCTCAAGGTTAGAACAGTCAAGATTAGTTGTTTAAGTATTTAACAAGCTTTTTGATTTTTAACCTTAATGACTAAACCTAATCTTTTTCTTATTGCAGTTCAATCAGAATCTGTTGCAATGATGAAGGACATATTGGCGACTCGATCAAGTATACTTTTAGGTAAATTAGTCGCGTCTATTAGTACGTATGTAGGACTATACGAGAGTGTTCAAGTACATTATATATATGTAAACTAATGCTCATATTCACGCTATATATGGAAATTTTATAGTGTAAAAATGTAAACTCTTTACTTTGCCCAGTTTACTCATATGACCATGGTAATTATATAAATGTAAAAAAGTAATAACTATAGACTTATCTGCAATAAGCTTAGCCTTATGAGCTTATTGAATGAATTAAGCAATAAAACTAATTTGAAAATCTTATGATAAGCTCAACAAATAAGCTAACCCAAACGCCCATTTTGATGGATATATTTCTTTAAGTTACAATAGATATGAAACAAAACTTGAAATGATGAAATGATTCAAGTCGTGATATTTGCTTCATTTTTGTTGCTATTTTTGTAACGTAGAGCTTCACCATGCTCTTGTTATATATTCGAATATTTTTATTAAACTCTTTAAATGAGAACATGTGATGTTATTTGATGTATGTTGCTTTACTTTTCATGTGATTGTGACTAATATCCCTATTAAATACATAATTATGTTGCACTGCTTGAATACTTTTAATATAAATCCTTTAAACAGCAACAAACAAAACTCCTAAATCAGATTATCTATCACCAATAAGGGTCATTTGAGCTATTAACATGGTATATCTATGAGCCCAGCAAGTGAGTAGAAAAATTGAAAAGGTGAGACACACTCTACATTGAACTTAGTTTTATGATTTTTATCATATAATCATTCTAAATCACATAGCTATTGTAGGTTGTAGTGTTGAATTAAAGCACTAGCAACAACGAGATCAAGATTCAAGAACTAGAGAAGCGTGCATTCCAATTTATAATGGGTAGTTATGAATCAAGCATATCAAAATAAACCAACTTTATTCAAGTAATTATTGGCTTATTGCTACTCACTTAGTTCCCACTCCCACATACGTGCTACTCCTATAAGTTCTAATGCAAGCTGAACTAGGATAGATATATTGTTAGTTCATAGACTGACAAATAATTTTTAGGGTGTACAGATGATCAGAAGACATCCATCTCGGTGTGCTCTAAAGCCGCTCCAAGTGGTGATGGAAACTAAGGTTCGAGATCCATATGTTTGCATATATAAAAAAACTCCTTTCTTTTCTGAGTAAGAGCATGTTGACAATCAGCTTAGAAAACCAAAAAAAGGGATTAAACTAAGGGAGTGTTTGGGATTGCATATTTAATCAGCTTATTCAAACTATCTTATCTGCTTATTTTAAATTACTTTTGATCATCCATTTATCTAGAGGTAAAATAAGCAGTTTCACATAAGCAGGTAGACACCTACGTATTTCAAGCCCACTTTGTGGTTCTAGGTATCGGTCTGATAAGATAGTCCTTAAAGAAGTTAGTGTGCTTTGAGCCTATGAATCCCCGTTATCGAAAATAAGCAGAGGGAGTTATGGCGGGTTGGGTTACGATAATGACAAGTAATATCATACAAAAGTTTAGAGGCCTGCTAAAGGGGTGTTTGGCATTGCGTAGAAGTATAGGCTTCGAAACATTAAAGATCAGTATCCTTTGTTCCCAGTAATTAGGAGACATCTGTTTAAGTATTAAGGCAAATAAGATTGCTTGATAGGTAACATATAAATCCACGAGGTAACTTGCAGAGAAAATTCCACAGCCTGTGTTGCAAGTGTGAGTTGTTTTTAACATGTATTTTGCACTTTTTATGCATAAAAACTTTACATGAAAATTCAAATCATGTTAGGGCAATCCAATCATATATATGAAATAGATTATATGCTGGATTTGATTAACTTTAGGCTCTTCTGATATGTATTTTATATAACAATATTCCATTGTTGCATTATGCAGAAGAAAGCATGATCACCGGTGAAGTGCACGCCTCGAAAGTATAATACACTATTGATATTGATACTATACTCTCAGGTCCTCAAATGATGTGTAAATCACATTTTCAATGCATAAATGACATGATTTTAAGTTACATAAGTAAAAGTTTGATTTTTCCTAAAAAACGAGCACGATGCAACGCACAGGTATGGACACCACATGCATACTAAAGAATAGATTAAAGCTAATTACTGACTAATGATTGCTTACATATTGAATTAATAAGGTGGACAACTGGGGTATAAATCATAGGACCTTTATGAAAAACGATGAAAATTTGAGGTACTTATTATTAATTAATCTCACTGCGTGATGATTTATAAGAGCATCTCCAATGCTCAAAATTTCCAAAGACTTTTTACATTTATAAAAGCATAATCCCATTAATGTTTGAATACTCAAAAGTCATCTTTATTAACCTTCTCCAATGGTAAAAACTTTGCAAAAGCTTTTTGTAATTATGAAAACAAGACAATATAGTGCAAAAGTCATTTGATAAAACGTTTGGCAAACTACAAGCTTTTGCTAAAAGCTTTACAAAAAGTCTTTAGCTACAATGCTAAAAAGTCTTTAGAAAAGCTTTTACAAATAGTAAAAAGCTTTTCAAAAACCATGCATTGGAGATGCTCTAAGGAATAAGTGATGACTAAAAGTTAAAAATAACTAAACAAACAGAAATAAAAAATTTATAAGTACAAGCCTACAGAACATACAACATATCATTAGGGGTGTTCAAAAAAACCGTGAAACCGACGAACCGAGCCGAACCGCTCAATCCGAAACCGAAAAAACCCGAAACCGAAGAAACCGAAACCGAAAAAAACCGAAACCGAAAAAACCCGCTTATAATGGTTCGGTTTCGGTTTTTACTTTTAGATATCCGCGGTTAACCGAACCGAACCGTGCATATTATACATGATTATTTTCTAACTAATATTCAAATAATTGTAGAAGTATTAACCGATTATTGCAATACTTTTATTGTATAACGACTTTTTTGCTCGTAAAGTAAACATTTGTAAAAATCTATGTGTGAAAATTGATTAATGCGATCGTAATCTATAACGTCGAGTAATATATTTTGTTAATACGTTATATATGAATATTTGAATGCAATTATTGTAACGAAATACTTAAGTTTTATATGACTTTTAAATTCAACGTCATTTAAATTTTACCTAGAAACTACATTTTTATGTTTCTAGACCTAATGTAATTTTTTTTATACGTTAAAACACTATTAAACGTCCAAAAAAAAACGGTTAACCGGTGAACCCGAACACGGGTAACCGCTCACTTCGGGTACCCGCATGTCCGGTTACCCGCCTAGCATGGTTCGGCGACGGATAGTAAAATTAATTACCCGCCCCGCGACGGATAGTTTAAATCTTCCAACTAACCGAACCGAACCGCCCCTTGAACACCCCTACATATCATGTTAAAGCAAATGTTAATTGTATTCCTAGTTTTTAGGATGACATTGTGGATCTGAGAAAAGTTCAACATAGACCAAACATTTAGTAAAGATCCAATGAACCAATCCTAACCATCCATATTTTCATCATATGAAAAAAACTCATTTTTCATCTCTTTTTTAAAAATTAAATATCTCACAAACCGTTAATCGTTACGTAAAACAAAACATACCATCGCGACGAGAATTAAATCATCTTTCTACAGAGGGGCACTTCTATATACTTTCGACAAACTTTTTTTTGAATTTTTTTTAGTTGTGTCTGGAAAGAATTACATGTGATTTGTATCACAAATCACATGTGACTTTAAGAAATCACATGTGATTTTTTCAGACGTGACTGAAAAATCAAAAAAAAGTTCGTCGAAAGTATATAGAAGTGCCCCTCTATAGAAAGATGATTTAATTCTCGTCGTGATGGTGTATTTTTTTGTCGTTTGACGATTTACTGTTTGCAAGATATTTTATTTTTTAAAAAGAGGTGAAAAGTAGATTTTTTTATTTTGATGAAAAATGAGTGGCTAAGATTTGTCCATTATTTTACTAAATGTTGGGTCTACATTTATCTCAACTCTTGTGGATCTTATATAACTAATAACAGAGGATTAGAGGTGCGCAAAACTCAGTTTAAGTGGTAAACACCTTTTAGGGCATGAGCTAGTCATATGCTTATCTGAAAATATGTTTTAAAGCATTTTGCTTTTGTTGGAACACTAGTTTTAGATTATCTTCACTTTGAAAACCCTACTCGAATGATGAACAAAAAACATATTAGAGGTTTAAGCAATTGAACATTAAAAAGACATGTAAATTTACATTATCTAAAAAACAAAATATGCACCTTACCAAATATTTATTCTAAAAATAAAAAAATAAAAATTTGAATTCAAACTTTAGGAAGTAAAAATACGTTTTTTATTAAAAAAATCCAAAAGGAAATAAAAATGTCATTTTACCATTATACCTTTTTATATTAAACAATAAAAATAAATATTTAAAAAATCTGATTGGTTAAGGTTGGTTCTCGCAGTTCTGTACATTCATTTGGTTCTGAAAAGAACCTCACCATATATATATATATATATAGAATGTGGTTCATGTGAGACAATTATTAAAGTGAGACAAAATAAGCAGCCATTGAAAAGATGCCAAGTGAAAATTAAAGATTAACCACTAATAAAACTAAAAACAAAATCAAAAGGGCACAATTGGTATTTTGACTCCTCTTTTCTCCTAAAGGCTAAAACTGTTCGACTCTCTCTCTCATTCCTAGTTAAACATGGATGTTTTTTTTGTTGACCATGCTATTTTAAAAAGATAATCAAGAAATTAACATAATAATTTAAATTTTGATAAAATCAAAAAAGTCTTGAAACCTGAATAATAAGCAGCCATCGTCATCCTTGTCTGTACCAACGTCCGTGTCTCCTTCATACTCGTCAGTGCCGACTTCTACGTCATCACTCGGTGGAATTTTATGTGATCTTTTGATGAGTCTGACCGTCAACAAAATTACGCATTCTACATAACTACGCCTTATTGGTCCCGTGAGCAATAAGAACAAGAAGTTGTATATACAAAGCTAGTAAGAGTTATAAGGAAACCATATGAAAGAATAATTATCGCAAATGTCACACGGAAGTATCCTACATGTGTATTGATTCGTCCAAATGTATCAGAAAATGTTGTGAATGAAATTCATAAAACTAACACTTAACAACATCATTTCCATACGGAATGATATGTTTTCTTTTTCTCTCACAGTGATGACGTCTGTATCATTTAGTAAATCATCAGTTCACATAAAACCGAATCTGAAATGACGAGACTGTAGGAGATGAGGACCATGGCTCATGATATTATTAGGTTTTTTTAATTTGATATAGAGTTTATAAGATACTGATGATCGTGATTCGCGTTTGTGTTCGTCTCTAGAATTTCGGTTTCACTTGCTTAGTTTGAGTTCGAATTGGGATGCGGCTTGTTGTTTGTATCGAGTTTCAGTTCGGGTTAAGGTCGCGGTTTCATTAGTAGTAGATTTCATTGGCCATGTTCGTTGTATTTTTTATTTTGGTTTCGGTTTTGATCGACTTCTATTCGATCAGCCCTCGTAACACCCCCATTTTTATATATCTCACCGGAAGGGTCATTTGGGGTGCTACGTCTTAATACAATAACTCAAGCATAGAAAACGACTTGAAAAGAGACGTTTTTAAATATAACCATTTGAAATAAAAGTTTCACAACATAGGTCCCGAATATTTTCATAATCAATACATCATTTTCAATATTTTCTTCGAATGATTTTCTTTTAAATGGCCTTCAAAATATTTTATTACATTAGTTTCTCCGAAATCTTCATCACCCGAATTTACCTTCAAGGACCATGAGATAAAACATGCTAAAAAGTCAACAATAATGTTGAGTGAATCCATAGAGTTTATATATATATATATATATATATATATATATATATATATATATATATATATATATATATATATATATATATATTATTTAAATTCCGAACACAAGTATCATTTCTCAAAATCATCAAGACATAACGATGTGGATCAGACAAAGTTATAGGGGGATTATTATAAGCCTCATGACATTGAACGTTACCATATAATAAAAAATGTCACTATACCCACCCTCGCTATGACGGCCTTTTATTTCTCTATACAACGCATTCGTAGTGTCATTTTCCCGACACGAGACGATAGCCAGTCGTCCATGGATTGGAGGTGGCAACCTCATATTAAAACTATTTCATGCTATAAGCAGTCTACCATTACCGGTAGTTAACAATTCATGATTTCCGCGGAGTCTTTTATCTTAGCGGTTAAACTAAATTATAATAATCAGGCTACTAGCATACATTCGGAGTCCCTTGTGTTTATTTTTAAGAACAAGCTGTTATCCCCTTGCGGGTTTATTAAAAACATTAAAGTATTAAAATGCGAGGCTATGAACTCACTAGTGATGTTGGAAGAGAATAGCGATATGAATAAAAACTTCGAGAGTAGACGAGTCGATCAACCAAGACCTATACAATTAGTAACGGGTCTTAGGTTTCTGGTTGGTATTAATTATGAAAACTCATAAATAAAGTAAATATATATGTATACATGTATTTAACATGATGATCAAGTTTATACGATGTAAGTATATTTTATACTTAAGCTTTTACATATTTTTAATTTGTCACTTTTAGCCATTTCAACTAGTATTGTCCATATTAGCCCAAAAGCCCGTTAAGCCCATTAACCAAGTCTATTAAGCTATTTTATGGATTATTACATTTAAGGAACAGATCTAGGTCCATTTATAGTGTCCAAGTGAGTTGGGCCTAATGCTAAGTCCATATAGTCCATTTTGTTTCATTGGGCCTAGTGGTCCAATAAGCCTTACGGGTCCATTTTAGCTAGTATACAACTTTTAATATAAGTTTTCGGGTTCTCGGGGTTGGGATACTTTTATTATCAGTTTATTAGCCTTTTAAAACTCCAAAGAAGTGGGTCCTACCACCTCGGGTTTTAGTCATAAAACCATTTTACATAATATAGTGTTCGGGTTTTAAGAAAATTTTATATACTTTCGTGTTAAGGAAATTGTTGTAATTTATAAACCATAACTAGTATAATTTATATATTTATATGGTTGGCTTCATATTTAAGTCCACTTTACAGATGTAAACCCTTTTTAGTTATACTTATACATATGGTTACTTTTATACGTAAAGGTCATATTAGATTTTTGGACTGAAATTTCACTTTCACCATTTTTGATGCCATTTACAAAACCTTAGGAGTGGTTGTACCATAACCAACTGTTTAGTAATTACAAACTTTAGCTACAACCCATAGTTTTCACTTTTTAAATGGTCTAGAATTGACTAGTTTTAGTGTTTTGACCATAACTCATTCATTATTTACTCTCTTGGATACACACAAATCCCATTTTAATCCTTGATCATCATATATCATGCATGTACATATACACTTGGAAATCAAAAGAAAACATAAGCATAACTCATGAGATTTTTACCACAAGGAATGTGTAGAAAATGATCAAATGATCAACAAGACTTGATGTAGACTTCAAATCCAAGCTTAGTCTTTACTCCAAAAATATTCATTGCATGTGTGATTTTATTGGATAGATACGTAGGAAATGACGAGAGGATTCGGAAAATATAAGTTGGTCATTGTGCATGTGACGTTTTCCGGTGACACGGCGGTTTCCGGTCACCGGAAAACTTTTTCGGCGGCGGATTCCGGTGTCATGGTGGCCGGCCATAAGAACACACACACTTACACCTTTTTGTTTTGTTAGAAATGAAATGAAATGGAAGGAAATATGTTTATATACTTCCCTATTTTGAGCTTTTGGCAAAAATAGTCCTCCCCTCCTTTCTCTTTTATATTTTTGACACGCCACACTTTTGCTTAAATAAAAACCAACTACCGTGGCTCGGGATTAAACTTTCGAGACCATTTTTATTTCCGTCATCTTTTTCTTGGTTTAAAACATTTAATAAAATGTGTACATTTTAAAACACGAATCCGGCTCAAGACAAGGAACAAAATGACGACATTTAAAAGAAAAAAAATATATGTTTAAAATCTTAAAAAAAATAATAACGAGTCGCGTCGTATATTTTTACGATGCTCGAAACGATTAACGAATGCGCGGTCAAACGTCGACTCGCAAAACGTCAAAAATAAATATTTTAAATTTCCATTCGTAATAAAATACGAAATTATTATTTACGACAAATAAAATTTTAAATGTCGACGTTTGTTTATGAAAACTCACAAAATAAAACGAATGCAACAAAATTATTTCTACGGCATTTTGGAAATATAAACGTCGATGTTTAACGTAGGATTCGCCGGTTCTTTGTAAACGTCGCGTAATTTACAAATGCAAGCCCTAATTCTCCCGGTTAGCCGTGAGTTCATATCTCAACATAAAAATGAAAATTATAATTAATACTCGAGAATAAAATAACGACCTGAAATTGACGGATTGTCACAGCATTTCCCCCTAAAAAGGATCTTCGTCCTCGAAGATCAATTCGTCTTGTCGCCCGTTTCTTATTAAAATCAAAGAGATGAGGATATTTCTTCCACATCTGATCCTCCCATTCCCAAGTCTATTCCGGTCCACGACTCTAGTTCCATCGAACTTTAACTATAGGAATCCGACTTTGCTTAAGTTGTTTCACTTCTCTATCCATGATTTCAATGGGTTCTTCGATGAAATGCAACTTCTCGTCGATCCTTACTTCGTCGAGTGGAATGATAAGATCTTCATTTGATAAACATTTCTTTAAATTCGACACATGGAATGTATTGCGAACTCCTTGAAGCTCTCGGGGTAATTTCAGTTTATATGCCTCCGGACCTACTCTTGATAAAATCTTGAATGATCCAATATAACGGGGACTTAATTTCCCACGTTTTCCAAATCGAACAACACCTTTCCACGGTGATACTTTCAGCATAACCTTGTCACCCACTTTGAACTCCAAAGGTTTACGTCTCACATCCGCATAACTTTTCTGTCTACTATGAGTAGCCAATAATCGGTTCTTGATTTGCACAATCATTCCCGTCGTTTCACGAATCATTTCCGGTCCCGTGAGTTGGACATCTCCAATCTCACTCTGGCATACAGGCGATCTACATTTTCTTTCGTAAAGAGCTCCGAAAGGTGCGGCTTTAATACTAGTGTGATAACTATTATTGTATGAGAATTCAGCCAAAGGTAAGTGCTTATCCCAGTCACTACCAAAGTCAATCACGCAAGCACGCAACATATCTTCCACTGTCGGTATCGTTCTTTCACTCTGACCATCAGTTTCAAGATGGTAAGCAGTGCTCATATCTAAATTCGTCCCAATGACTTTTGAAGGGATCTCCAAAAATCCGAATGCAAAACGAGGGTCTAGGTCCGAAATAATCGACACGGGCACTCCGTGCCTACAAACAATCTCCTTTAAATACAATCGAGTAAGCCTCTCCATCTTAAACTTCCTATTCATCGGAATAAAGTGAGCAGATTTAGTCAATCGGTCAACAATGACCCAAATCGAGTCATATCCAGATGACCTTAAACCCAAAAGATATGCCAATATCTCAAAACAGTGGACAATAGTGCAATATGACAGTGAATATATGCAAACAACCCATGACTTAGCATCCCCTCTAATCATGTAACACGATGTAGCAATCATGCTAGTCGATCACCATATGTCACTTACGCACCTAAAGGGCCTACCAGCTAGAGCACTAGATTAGGGCAGGACCTCACACATACCAGGGTAGGCGTACCCAGCCGATCTAAAAACCACAGGAATACTAGGATAGGCGAACCCCTACGATCTAATTAATCACACAACATATAATATTCACATAGCAGTCATAAGCACTTAACATTGTCCCAAAAACAAAACCACATTTCGCAAAGTTCAAAAATCAGTTCAGAACACATTTGAGTATCATTTTCCCCCAACGGAATAATAGTAAAAATGGGTCTACGATAACTCACCTCAAGCAAGTATTTAGCAACCAAATCTCAATCACACAAGCAAATGCAACGACGTCCGCACACGACCTAGTCCAGTTAATGTCCCATTTTAATCATTTATTTCCAAAACAGTCTTCACGTTTGATGCATAGAGTTTAGCAGCGTTGTACAATTACCCATTACAATTTAGTGGTGTGATGGTTGATGACATATCCCAACAATCATATCAATCTCATCGCTCAATAATACACATTTATACTATTTAAAGAAAATAGATAAGTAATATAATTAAATATTTATAATAAATAATTATAAATATATCTCGATAAGTCCATTCGGTAACCTTAGTCACCGTAAAAATAATCGTAATATGGTTGAAGATGAAACGTTTACTCATAATAAACATATTAGAGAAGTTTCGAGAAAAATTATATACTTCGTCTTTTAGTGAATTTATAAAATAAATAAAATAACAAAATAATATTTTATTATTTAAAATCAAAAATCATATTTTTAAGTAAAATTTCTAAGTATAAACTTTTTATAAAATTTCGACATGACCTGTACGTTTATACAACGTTTTCTAAGGTTTTTAACTTTTATTTCAAACACTTTTCAAACTTTTGACACTTTTCCGACAAAATTCTAAAATCTCAATCTTTAACGTTTACTAAAACGTTTTTCCCAAAATAACGTTCAATTTCCTAAATACATTTCACTTTTAAAAGTTCATCAAAAACTCTTAAAACGACTAAATATCGTTTATTGGGCTTTAAGGCCCAATAAGGGTCCATTAGGATATCTATACGTCCAAACTACGATCCAAGCCCAAAACCAAGACACATTTATATACATAAGCTCATACTAATAAGAAGAAAATAATTCGGACCACAATAAGCCCTCCCATTAAGCCACGGCTTAAGTGGGCTTATTGGGTCATAAGCCCATAAGCTCCAAGATACCTATATTAAGCTTGAAAATAAGCTAATAAGCTACGTATAGTATTTGGTTATTGCCATAAGCCACAAAATAGTCCACGAACATACGCCATACCACGAAAATAATCAAAATCACTTTCCTTGTGATTTTATCATAAAACGTGAGCATATAAGCTCAAAATAAGTCACGAAAAGCCCACAAAATAAGCTATACAAGCTATTATCCAAAATAAGCTATTTAGCAACATATGTTATTCAACCATCACAACCACAATATCAAAGCTACAAAACCCTTCTATTTCTTTTTATATTCGACGCAAGCCAAACACCCTTTTTGATTCGTTTCACTTTCAAAACTCACTTTTTATAATGATAAACTTGTACAACTAACATCTATGCATCAATATAAACCTAAAAGGACAAACGAAATTTAAATTTAGAAACATACAAGAAAATCTTCAAAAGTATAGATTTCGACGTGAACCGAACAACTCAAACGTTGTTTAAATGAATACCCAAATACTCGTATCAACCCGTTGTATCTCCTTCTTGATTAAAGTTGAAAATTTTATGGTGTTTTGTTTGGTGGCTTAGTTCGGATGCACAAGACACACACACACACACACACACACTCTTATGTGTGTGTTTTATTTTTTTGAAATGAAAAGGATTATGAGAAATGGTGGATTGGAAAGCATTTTATGTACAATCTTGGGACAAAGCTAGCTAAATTTTTGCCTCCTTGTCCCCTCAGGCATACACGGTTAGGATAAGCATCCTTTAGACGTTCATAGCATCCTAGGGGGCTCGATCTCTTTCTCTTCGTGTTGGGATCACTTAAAAGTTTGTAAAACTCAACCGTAAAATACTCCCCAAAGTTACTTAGCATTTTTATTCACTTTAAAAATACTTATCCAATAACTTAGAGTATTTACTTGACATATTTTCACTTTAAACCTTAAAAACTCATTTGGACATTAACGGACGTGTCAGGACTTGTTTTTCGACATTTTTCAAAATTCACTGGTCAAACCACCTGGAATACAAATAACATAATAATAGCTTCAAAAAGGGATCATTAATCACAATAAACCATAAATCATCGCAAAACTCATAAACTCACCACCGTCAACACGGTACAATATCTGAATAAACTGAAGAAAGTCAAATAGTCAAAGGACTAAAATGGAATATTCATAACACAAAAAGGGCAAAGGTTACAGCGTCGCTAGGAATTGAAATGCCATCTCTAGGGACTATACATGTATTCTTGAAACCACTTCGTGTAAAGTTGTAATCTTATCCTGTTTCTTTCCAAATTGAGTCCAAGTCATGTGTATTTCCTCCAAGAGCTTCCAAAATGCTAAAAGCACAAAAAGGAACGACTAAGCATATATTTTGGGCATATTTTCATGATTTAAAGAGTTAAATGACCCTAAAAAAATGCGTGAACTAACACCTCATCAAATACCCCTACACATGGGATTTGCTTGTCCTCAAGCAAATGGGCTTTTTTACCTAGACAATAGCAGAATCGGGGGCATTTAACTTACTTTTAAAGATAGTTTATAGAACAATCTACTAGACCACGTAATAAAAAGCATGGAAATTATACACTAGCACCTCACAATAAGTGTTTGGATTCTCTCTTTCTCACGAGTGTTTAATGAATTTTAACAATAATGAAAATAGGAAAATAACACTCATTACCCGTCGTAGCATATAAATTACCATTGGCTTGATAAAGGATCAAACCTCCACCGTTATGGCGTAAGCACCTAGGAGTTACTATCAAAGAGGTCTTTAAGGGTTGTGGGTGTAGGTGTATGATACCAATAATGAAAACAAAAACGGATGAGATGTATTTGGGGGTGACTTTTTCAGTGAATTTAGGGTGAAGTGGTGAGTTAATTATCTTTAAGAGTACACGTTGATTGGGTTGTTAAGCCAAAGACTCGACCACACTCGGAAAAATATGTACAATACTCTACATCAAACTCTTTCTTTTTCTTTTCTTGACACTATGATAAACATAAACATAAGCAAAATGGCAGCCCGTATAATTTTTTCTCTTTTTTTCGAATTTTTCTTTCTCTTTTTTTCCGTACACTTTTGCCCTGTCATTTGCTTGAACATAATAATACATGATGGTGGGTTTATAGATACACCCTTACAATTGAGTTTTTAATACTCGATGACATTAACTAATCTAATGACTTGAATTGAGATGGATAAAAATAACATGGAGACTATCCAACAAACATGAGGGTAATGACTTAACTTTTCTTCGTAATTCTTTCGCAAAATAAATACTACCATGAATCCCAATCGTCTTAAAACTGTATATACAAGGAAATTTTTTTAACGACTTAGTAATTATGTACTGAAATAATTAACTAGGGTTAAACAATAATGTACTGAAAGCGAGTACATACAAGGAAGGCTAAGGCGATTTGGGTGTAACAATTAGTTTGGGTTTAAACAATGTTCTTCATTAATAATCCGGAATCCATCAGAAAATTACAAGAACCGTGAAAAGGATAGGCTCGGAGGGTTGTACTAGGGGTATCTTTCACTAAAAATGAGTGCATGGCAAGGGTGTGGGGATAGTTATATGATCGAGGAGACCATAATAACAAATATAGGTTTAAAACATGGTATATCCTAGTGCCTCTTATCATTTAGCAAATCCTAATCACATAAATGCGATCTCACTAGCGGTTTTGGGATGAATCACAAAAACAAGTTCTAGAATTTAATACACTACTGGTACACTCTCATATAGTTTTAACCGATACCAATACTTTAGAAAAGTTAAACCGATACAAATACTCCAGAAAAGGCCACAAAATCACACATGCACAAACAAATCCATGAATGCGACACATGCAGTTGGTCAGTCCTTAACATGAGAAAGATAAAGTTAAAACTATCTTAGGTATCAAAGATGGATACCTGAATTCCTAAAGATCTAGAGGCGAACCTCATATGTGGTAAGGTTTTGTGCTAGTCATATATTTTCTATCTATGAGACGCTAATAATACTCAGTTTTCATTGGTATATGCCATAAAAAAATAAAATTTGGGTCAAAATTACCTTCTACGCTATGTTTTGGTATATTACTCATTATTTTTAAGACAAAGCAAATTTCAAATGAAGGAATAGTTTCTAAGGCTTATTTCCCCCCACACTTAGATTGAACATTGTCCCCAATGTTCTTAAAAGTACCCGAATAAACTAATAAAAGGAAAAGAAAAAAAAACTAATACTCCCCTGGTTTTCCTCAATATTGGAGAAGAAACAAATGATAAGTTGGTTAAATCGTCATCTAAGAATCGTCCATATGAAACTCCTAAGAACACCAAAGATTATTTTTATCAAATATAACCTGCAAATCAAAGACAAGAAATGATACACTTGGCGTAAAATCGGCCGGATGATAATATACAATGATATGATTAGGGTTGTGACACTCCAAAAGAAACAAATCTAGGATGAATGTGCTAAATCAAATCGTGGTTTTCTGCAAGTTTTATGAAAATTACAAATTTTGAAAATTATACAAAATTATTTTTTCAAAAATATTAGAAAATTCGAATTTTTACAAGTCTGGAGACGTGATGCCGTCAAGAAAAATCCTGACGCCGTCTCCAGACACTATGAAGAATTCACATTTGTTTTCTTTGAAAAATTTTCTGCACGCGATCCTATTAGTTATTTCTTGCAAAAATACTGCATAAACCATGACAATTATTAGCTCAAACATACGACTCTAACAAACTTGACACAAGAAACACAAGACACTCCAAAGATGCGGGAAAATAAATATTGTGTTGCCTCTCAAGAAACGCTTGCTTTTGTTTGAGTCACGAGCTTAACTCTACCCTTATCTAACACTTAAAAGGGAGGGTTCGCCTACACTTAAGATCAAGTGCGGGTGATAGTAACAATACACACCATCGTGGTAAGAAGGAGCCATATGTTCAAAAAGTGGTTGTGAAATTATATGCTCCTGTTGGTGTACTTTTCTAATCCTACCCTTTTCTAATTCTTTTATTTTAACGGGTAAACTAAGTCCTCTTTCTAGAAAAGAAACTTCTTTAGATTCTAATTCTCAATCATTTTCTGTCATCTCTAATTCTAAAAAATCAACACCTAGGGATCCACTTTGTTCTAATAAACCTGGTTTAAATCCATAATATTTCTTGGGATCATCAATGCATGGGTGATAATAGCAATATGCATCCTTAAGGTGGAAAATGCCACATGAGATGAAGGTGGTGTATGAATGGTTAAATTATCAACCTTCTTCATCCTAAAAGTATCCGGACTATGTGGTTTGAAGGGTGGTTCGGGGCCTCTTTTGTATCCTAGACTTACATCTAAATATGGACAACTAGGTAAGGGTTATGGTTGAGACTCAGGTTCATCAAAACTAGGAACTTCCCTAGAACTAAGAGGAATGCCATGGTTATAAGTATTCAAGCCTAAATCCTCTAGTTGTGTTTCGTCCAAAGGTTCTATCTCTATTGGTGTTCCTAAAGTCTCTACTACTTCTTCCATGTAATTTACGGGCGGTGTGTATACCTCAAATGATGGGAGGACTTTTGGGCTACTTTGTGGGCTCGTATTTTCCACCTTATCCCATGCTATATACCTATGCATCTCAACCCAAACCTTCTCATCCCCAAACAACCTTTTAGCTTGAGCCCTCAAATTTGCTAATTCTTGTCCATAAATAATGTTTGGTGGGTTGTCCCATTCTTTTTGACCTTGGGCATAATTATATATTGCTTCCCATGCTTCTTCACCACTTAATTCCCTAAGATTTCTGTCTGCCGCAAAGTCAAGGTCCATTTGGGTATAGTTGTCAACATGAACATATAAAAAAATTAAGTAATGGACCATAAATTGAGGCCATGATGTGGGACTCTTTGGATTAACTCTTTGAAATGAGTCCACGCATCATAGAGAGATTCATCTTTATGTTGTTAGAACATCAAGGTATTATTTTGGAATGGGAAGGTTTTGTTTCGTGGTGGGTTTTGAAAGGGTGTGATTGATGGTCTTTCAAACATCATGATGGTGAATGACAAAGTGAGTTACAAAACAAAGGGAACAAAGAAAAGATAGACTACAAGAAAGCTAATTGACATGAAATTAAATTCTCACTTAATAGGAATCTTGTGAGTAGACCTAAGCTAGATAGAATCCGGAACCTACGCTATTCCCCAACAGTGGCACCAAAAACTTGATGCAGTCGTTGTAAACACACTAGGTTTTACAACTCCCTAGGCAAAGTACCTAACCGTTGTAGTGTAGTAAGGTAAGACTAGGGGGTTGTTATCGTTCTCTAGGAGAATATGTTGGGAAGGCTCGAAATAAATGTAACTAAGGTCTAAGGGTTGAGGGAAGATTATTCTTGTATTTTTATATTTTTTTAGAAAGAAAGTAAATTTCATGTTTTGAAGAAGGTTTTGGTTTTAAACTAATTAAACTAATAATTAAACTAAACTACATTGGTGGGAACTATATGGTAAACGAACGTATTTAGTTAATCATGCACCATTCCTCAGTTTGCTTCTCCTAATCATATTGCTAATGTAATATTTTATAGCCAGTTTTCTAGAGCCTAACGCGCGCATCCATTACAAGAAACATCATTAAAAGGATCTACAAACTGAGTTTAACGCAATCATATGTAAATACTAATAGATCTAGCCTAGCATGTTAAATAAAAGATAAGAACAAGAGTCAATCACACAACACATAAACATATTAAATGATTAAGGATAAATGAACTTCACTTGATTAGAACATGTGATTAAGGCTGATACATTAGGGTTTTAACACCCTAAAACGCCCTAAAAGCTGCGACAAATACTTGGGGTTTGTCTCCCAAAAGTTGCATACAAGTTCCACCCTAAACCCTAAAAACATAGGTATATATATACGAATTGAATCGCGGCAACGTCGCCAAAATCCTGACGCCGTCACTTCGCCAAATCTTCTTAGGGTTTCTTTGAGGCGACTACTGATGCGTATTTTTATTTAAATAATTTTTACCAAATTTTAATTTTATAAAACTAGTTTCACCTTACAAACGCACTAAAAGTAGTGTAGAGTTGGTAAATCTGAGATCGTCTCAAGAGCTAGTTGTAATTAGTTCTAATTTGAAAACTGTCATGTTTGAAAATGGTTTTAGAATGTTTTGAAATTTAACAGAAAGGTAAATTACAAAAATTAAAGATGAAAAGAAGTATCAGGGAGAAAAGCGTGTTAGCCTAGCTATTTCATTACTACTATCATACTTATATTTTCTTGTGCAAGGTTAAACCATGGTCTCATTAGTGGTTTCTAAAATTGACAGAACCGAATTGGCATTTAAGGTCTGACCTATACTCTCCATGATCCCGAATCCCTTGAAAGTCACAAAGGTAGGGAAACCAGGTTGTAGTGATTAATACCAACTATCCTTAGAACTAGTCTAACAACCTATACAGATTATTAACCATCTCTGAAAGAGTTCCTGTGCTTTTTAAGTGTTTAATGTGACAGAGGCGATAATATGATTAATTCCTATACCAAGGATAGGTCGTAAATCTACCTTGGTACCTTGCTAATTTCATATTAAACAGGTAAGCCTAATAACAGAATTAACATGATCTAAACCACCCTCAACAGTACCAAAACCCAGGGATCATCAACAGTCAAAAGGATATCTAACAAAATCATAATTCAACAGGAAACAACATTATAATAGTATTAAATTCATGACTAGGCCAGCACTAAGAGTGCTTAGCCACTAATAGGAACAACACCATAAGAATTAATGAGGGAATCATGGATTGAAGGCTCATAGTTCTTACAGGAAGCCTTTATGAATGATTAAATACAAAAGTAAGTAAAGTGATGTCTCCCTTGGACTTTTGGTGGAATTCTTCGAGGTATGGAAGCCTTTTTTGCCCCTTGATGTTGTATTTATAACATACGTTATTGTTACGCCATAACCTACGTAGAGTGTCACGCCGTAATCATGCTGACGATGGCTTCTAAACTTTAGGCATAAAATGTGTTATGGCGTAACTCTGTCGCATATGTTATGCCGTAATGCTGACTCGGATGACTCATCATTACTTAATAAGATATGTTACGACATAATCGTTGCATGTGATTACGCTGTAATGCTAGTGATGACCATTATTGCCATAAATAAGTTACGGCGCAACACTATCGTAGTGGTTACGCATTAACACCTCTTGAGAATCTATTCATGCTTTCATTTTTCATCCATTTCCTGTGTTTCTTGCTAAATACATTCATTTTTCCTAAAAATAACAAAATAAGTAATTGAGTGTCATATTCAGGCATTTATAAGATAATTGCAAGCATCTCCATAGGGAAATTGACACTAAAAAGTATCAAATATTTTATATCATCAAATATCCCCCACTAGACTTCTACTTGCCCTCAAGTAGACCTGTTAGAATAAATCATACAAAGATTTCCCCGATTTAACTCATAGAAATGAATTTATAAAAGACTTATGCTACAAAACATCAAAGCCGAACACCTTACGAAAAGGGGATCAAAATTCACTCAACTCTTAAACTAGTCTAAGTGTTTCATTTTTAGGGTGATCGCTCAATTGTACTGTCATAGCATGTATTCTATCATAAGCTTGGAAAGTACACAAATCTTCACTAGTTAGAATTAGGGTTTAAACAATTCTTAAAGGCAACAAGGGTGAAGAACAGGTTTAAACGGGGCGAATCATCCTGCAATCTTTACCAAAAGCGTTACACCAACAAGGGTGACAAATCATATATATACATCCATAACTATGGAATAGACATACATGATTGCATTCAATTCTCTCATTCAAGTATAACTAAGGGTTAGGATAGAGAATGATATAGGGTATGGATCACTAAAAGCGTTACACTAACATGGGCGATAAATCATATATACACATCCATAACTGTAACACCCCCAAATTGGGTCGCAGCGGAATAAGGGTCTGGGGTGTGTTACTTCATAGATCAATAACACAAGATATATATAGAACGACCAAAAAGTCATTTAAAACTGATACATTGGAATTAATAATATATTTGTTACATAAGCCGAAGCTTCACTTGTTCACTTGTTCAAAATACAAAGATTTCTAGCCCATAACAGTTAGGGGTGTTCACGGGGAGGTTCGGTTAGGTTAGTTGGAAGATTTAAACTATCCGTATCGGGGCGGGTAATTAATTTTACTATCCGTCGCCGAACCGTACTAGGCGGGTAACCGGACATGCGGGTACCCCAAGTGAGCGGTTACCCGCGGTTCGGGTCACGGTTAACCGTTTTTGACGTTTAATAGAGTTTAACCGTATAAAAAATAACATAGTCTAGAACATAAAATGTATTTCTAGTAAAATTAAATGACGTTGAATTTAAAAGTCATATAAAACTTAAGTATTTCATTACAATAATTGCATTCAAATATTCATATATAACGTATTAACAAAAAATATTACTCGACGTTATAGATTACGATCACGTTAATCAATTTTCACACATAGATTTTTACAAATGTTTACTTTACGAGCGAAAAATTCGTTATACAATAAAAGTATTGCAATAATCGGTTAATACTTGTACAATTATTTTAATATTAGTTAGAAAATAATCATGTATAATATGCACGGTTCGGTTCGGATAACCATGGATATCTAAAAGTAAAAACTGAAACCGAACCATTATAAGCGGGTTTTTTCGATTTTGGTTTTTTTCGGTTTCAGTTTCTTCGGTTTCGGGTTTTTTCGGTTTCGGATTGAGCGGTTCAGCTCGGTTCGTCGGTTTCACGGTTTTTTGAACACCCCTACTAAATGTGTATAAGAATTAAATGAAGGGAGATGCGGTTGGATGAGCTATTGAAGCAAACTGGTTAAGGCGTTGGTGTTGTGTGTTAGAGGTCACGGGTTCAAGTCTGGGCATACACCTTTTTTTATTTTTTTATTTTTGAAAACTCAAAAGAAAAAAGT